>JAEAOA010000976.1:415000-645000 GCA_016746295.1 Potamilus streckersoni | reverse complement strand
CAGCAAGAATAAGAACTATTAATGTATATTCAGTTGAAATAAGTCTATTATTATAAAAAAAGAACCTTTTAATAAATAATGTTTCTTTTAAATGAAGATATTAAATTACATATATTTATTTTAACAAAAATTGAATCCCCCTTTGGAAAGGCCAACCATCTGATTAGGTCATTTTCCCAGTGCTGAAGTGGTGACCATTTGAGAGGGGGACCACTGCACTTATATTACATTCATGCTTGTTTTTATATGTACGATGCAAATAATGATGCTATGGAAACCAGGGGTCACACTACCAGTTAAACTGGGCGACTAAGTCGCCTAAAAAATGTAAACTTCCTTCTTCTGTTAGGAAAGTAAAAATGACTGAACCCTGTGATTTTTTTTAATGGAACAATGAATCACCATCATTTTTCAGATGCTCTTTCCCTTAGCCAGGTTAGTTACACTGTTATTTTATATATAGCTCAAGGCGAAATGAGGCTGCAAGCCATCAAATAGTTGTTTTGTTGATATCATTTAGGCCAACAACTAACTCTTGCACATTCACCAGCATGTGTTTTGACAGCTGATTGACCATTAACCATTTCTGGAGTAGGTTAAATATTACTGTCAGATTTTTGCAAGTTATCTTTTGATGATAAAAAAATACAAAGTTGTGTGTTTTGAAATTTAAATTGATGTAAATAGCAATTTGAGTTTTTTAAAATAGAATATGTAACATGAATATTTTGACTGTTGCATGTACATTATTTTCTTGATAAAAATCAGTTTGAGACCTGTCATGGAGAAGTAATGGCAGACATTGTTTAGGGAAGTACTGTTTTATTTGTCTCTTTTCATTGGGCAAATATATTCAGGAAAAAATACAATTCATAGAAAATAGTCTAAATTTTACATTATTAAAAATTTAGCTTAAAATGCAATTATGATGATTATAAATATATGGGACAATGCTATGTTGTGGAATTCAAGAGTTGCTATAAGGTCAAGGTTGTACTCTGAGTTTATTCATTTTTGTGAAAATGCAAAAAAAACACAGCAAAGCAAATACTATTTAACAAATGCTTTTTAATGTTTTTACACCAAATGTACAACAAATGTATTTACACCAAATACATAGACAAATAATATATTCTTAATTTGCAAGTCTATTAATGGACTGTTGCAATAAATTAGTAGTTACATTAAGAAAACCCCTCTTTCTAAAAATAGATGCACTTGCATGTGGGCTATGTTAGTTTGTTTAAGAAAAGAGGGTTCTTCAGTGCGATTTCTGTGATCATTTATGGTAAAGTTTTATAAGCAACACGATAATTATGATGTGAACAATATGATCTAAAAGATGTGCATTTGCTCTCGTGTGCATAGTACATAGGGTTGTTTCAGACAAGTTTAGAAAATATTTTGAAATCTATTTAATAATGAACTTTCAGAAAGTAAAAAAAATATTTTTGATTAAGGTTAGTTAATTAGGCATTTGTGCTAACTTGCAATTACAATACTGCAGTCTAGCTACTCAATTAAAATTCATTACAATGTTTGGCTTCTATTGTTCTATTTTTAAGTCTTATTGCCAAAATACACTGTATATGAATATGAAAGTTTTTAAACATGCATCAAATATGTTTATAATAAAGATAGAACTCATAAAATTTTCTACTTGCAAATAAAATATTGTTTAAAACCAATATTAATTGTAAATATGCATGCTGGGAAATAGATTGCATAATTCAAATAAGAGAATGAAAACCACACACACACATGGTTGCATGTCTCACTTTGCTCTCACTTCTACCTGTTTAGGTCCCACTTCTTTTCCTGTTCAACTCTCACTTCTCCCTGCTCTGCCCAAAAGGAGAAGTGACTTTTCCCTAAGTCTATGTAGACACCTGGAAACTGATATAGACATATGAGCATCCCAAACAGAAAATGGGTCACTGCAATTTTACTCTAAGGAGGTAACAAGTGGAATGCTTTCTCACATATTGCATGAAAGAATTGAGGTCCATAAAACATTGTAAACATGGCAAAGATAATCCTACATTTACTTTATTATTGTACACTGTCATCTTCTAGCCCTGATCTGCAGTCAGTATCACTGTCCAGATGCATGGTTGGGTTGCTGTTGTCAAATAAGAAAAAAAAAACAAACAATAGAGACCAAGTCATTTTTAATGTTGGAGCTCATACATGCTTCATTCACTTTTTAATTGTATTAAATATCATCCATCAAATAACGAGCATATAGCCCAGTGGCTGCCATAATTCTGGGTCTTGGTACCATGTATGATGTCAGGTATCCTAATCAGCCAATATACTAAATATGAATTGATTTATGTTTTTCAAAACTTTAAAATACTATGTCCATACAAAGATTCCAAAACAATATCTAAATCTTAATATTATATTTTAGATTTTGAAAATTATGAAACAGATCCAGATATTTTATTGTATATATCCTTTTTCTTTTTTGTTTAGCCTTAAAATGATCCATTGATGTAATAAAATGCTTTAAAAAAATGATCTTGAATAAAACAAATTGCATGAGATATTTTAAAAAACATCTGTATTCAATGTTTTGGGTTGATTTAATTATGTCCAAAATGTAAGGCCAAGTGGTAAAAACAATTTTTGGGGACAAAATCAGTGGCCATGCTCCTGAGTTGCATTCCAGTAAGCGAGTTGATAGTTAGCTCTGTGACATTGCTTCTATGGAGAGTGGTCTTAAACTCAGGCTTATGAGCACATCAACACCAACAAGTATGAACAAATTTTTATCATTTAACCTAGTTTGTAGATATATCATAAAAGTCTGTATTCAGTGATGCTTCAGTTTGATATTTTTTTCACAAAGTAATATTAGTTTTTTTTAACCCATCTTAGCTTGTGTGTTTATCTTGGCATTAAATTTTGCATTCTTTTATCCATGATGTCAAGTTCAAGGTCATACTCCATCACAGAAATTTGAACCTCACTTACATTTAACCTGTGAGCAAAACAACTTCAAGCTTGTAAGAAAATTTTTTGGCATTTCTAAAGAATATCAAGAATATCAGTAGTCAGAGAATAAAAGGTCAGAAGAAATGGACTTTTTTAAATTCTTTGTGGCTAGTAGGTCATTTTTTCTTTGTGGGACTCCTGTATGCCAAAGATTATCCTTATGTGACAGAAAACAAAAATAAAATCAACAGATAATGTTAATAAAATCTATGAGACCTGACAATATCAGCTTGCATACAGAAACACATTATTTAGTTTTGCATGACTTGTTTGATATCACTTAATTTATTATTTGTTTATTTTTGCAGTTGAAAACAGAGATCCTTACAGATCCCAATTGTATGAAACCTTGTAGGACTGAAATTGGTCACATCCAGGCAACCGGACCAGATGATACCCTTCACTATCTCATTACAGATATTGGTAAAGTCACTTTGTATGTTGTATGCATGCTTATAAGGAAAGCTCAACTTCAAATTGCTATGACTCAGATCTTCTGAGTTTCTAATGTGTTGATAGCTCTGTGTCTGTGGAGTTTGTTAGGAGTAATAAATAGAATAAACACAATACACCTTGATCTGTGGATGCAGTATTCTATGGCATATCAGGAAGTTTGTTGTTTGTAGTTTGGGTTATAAGCAAGTATATACAGTAATGTACAGTATCTGTTTGCGGATCAGACCAGAGTTCCAGAATAACCCCACTGGTGTCAAGTGGAATTCCACTGAAATTCCACTGGCATGATCTTGTACCCACATACCCACAAGAATTCTTGTGGAATCTCTCTAGAATGCACTTATACATGTCAGAATTCTGCAGGATTGGTTTCATATCTGCAGGACTTCTGTTGGTATTTCAGGGTTCAAGTGAATCCCTCTGGAATGCAATTGTAAGTGTCAGAATAACATTGGAATGCCAAAATTTCAATGGCAATCCACTGCAATGACCAAGATTCTAGTCATTTGCTTTCAAAGACGTTTATTTTTTGAAAATATTATATGTTCATAAACTGGACAAAATTAGAGGATTTACAGATTGGAAATATAGATATACATATTTTAAATAAAAAAAAATAAAAATTTGTATAAATTCAAAACTTGAATGAGTTTTTACTCCTCCTTTCATTACTATATTTGATGTGTCAGATACTCTTCCTTTGCTGTCAATAAGAAACTGTTGAATGGACCATATAAAGTTTTTTTTCTGTTGCAACCCTTCTTACTTGCATGCATCTTACATTGTACCACTTGAAATTTGCAATTATAAGTCTCTGTAACTTACATTTCACATTTTAGTGGCACTGTTATACCATCACTGTCTTCTTATTTTCATAAATTTTATATGTGTGTGTATCCTGACAGTTACCAACACCTTGGATAAGTCACTGTAACCCAATATTCATTTAGTTTGTTGTATATATATACAAAGGAAACTTTTTGCAATTATGTAACTGTGGCCCACTATTCATTTGTTGTGTATATATAAAGGAATTTTTTTTTACAGTTATGTCACTGTGACCCACTATTCATTTAGTTTGTTGTGTATATATAAAGGAATTTTTTTTGCAGTTATGTCACTGTGACCCACTATTCATTTAGTTTGTTGTGTATATATAACATAATTTTTTGCAGTTATGTCACTGTGACCCACCATTCATTTAGTTTGTTGTGTATATATGCAAAGGAAACTTTTTGCATTTATGTCACTGTGACCCACTATTCATTTACTTTGTTGTGTATATATGCAAAGGAAACGTTTTGCATTTATGTCACTGTGACCCACTATTCATTTAGTTTGTTGTGTATATATGAAGGAAATGTTTTGCAGTTATGTTACTGTGACCCACTATTCATTTAGTTTGTTGTGTATATATATGCAAAGGAATTTTTTTGCAGTTATGTCACTGTGACTTACTATTCATCTAGTTTATGTATATATAAAGGTAATTCTCTGAACGTTAATTCAGACTGTATTTTGGACAGTTACTGAATACATTCTTGTAGCTGTGAAATTTTATGATAATTTGTCACTTTTGTTTATTTTCAGGTATCCCAACCATATATGTTTTAAGAACAAATACAATAAGTGAAGCTAATTCAGTAGTGAATGTAGACTGGAATAAGCTGTCATCCAAAAATACAACAGAACGTTCAGGAGCCATAACATTTCCTAAAAATGTGCAAATATTTTATTCTTATGCAGCCATGTTCACAAGGGTAAGCTCATGTGATGATCATTCTTTATTTCATTGAACTAGTGTTTGATGCCATCACAGTTAAGAATTATCAAATTTGCCATTATTTGCCTTTCACCAGAGAAATATGCTGACAAATTCAGAGAATATGTTTCAAATTAAAACCTTTTTATATAATTGGGCATAACTATGATTTCATAAATGTATCTGCATAAAATATGTGCATATGGTACAGAATTCAATGTCCTATAAAAATATTACATTTCAGATAAGATTTTTTCAAAATGTTGGACTTATTTTAAGTTGTCCATGTCAATTAATTTTAAAACACCAGATTATGGGCAATTTGTTTACACATGACTAGAATTTAAGACACCAATAGGACTTTGCCCTTCATTATTTTTAACAACATTGAAAATATCCAGCTAATGTTATCATTGATAACAGAGACATCAAAAATCTTATTTACTGTATCAGACATGAAGAGCAGTATATGCAATCTTTAGTCATTAACAAGAATAAAAGTTGTGACATTTATCAAACTGTTTTCTCCATAAGAGAAAAATGATACTATTAAAATATGTTGTAAATATATAGGATATGTTTTGTATTGAGATTTTAGAATGGCTCATTAGGTTGGAACTTTACAGGAATTAAATGAGTTTAAATGATTTGAAGTTAATTAGAGTTCATGATCCTTTGTGGATATCGGATGCCTGTCCCTTGCTGTAAATGCTGGTCTTTATGTATCATTGGGTTGACTGGAACATTCCAGGGTTGGGGCTGGCTTTAAAACAGTTGTCACCAAAACAAATCGCCAGCCTCAATATTTTGGTGCAAATTTTCAAAAAATGTCACCATTTTCATTATACCCTTTTATCTCAACATCGTTGGGACCAAGTTAATACTGTCAACATAAGTTTATGTTTTGACAAGTGTTGACAGGTGACCTATTCTTCATGACTTTGATTAAACAGAAATTTTAATTAAATGAAGATGAAATTAGTCAAAAATATACTTGTATATTGAGAACTTAATTTGAATTTTGTGTTTTACACTCCTGAATGCATTAAATAATGTACATGTATCTGAAAAATCCATGAATTTGAATATTAGATCATGTTTCAGAAAATTCATGGAGCACTCATATCTTGTTAGAAAACACAAAATTTAACATGTACATATTGATATGGTAGTTCTCGTTTGAAGTATATCCCATTGTCAACAAACATGTTCCTAACAATTCACTCAGATATTCATTGTCATCAATAACACATGGCTCTATAGTTATTTGCATGTAAATGTACTTAAATTGGCTTTGATTTTGGTCAGCTTGAGAAAACTTGCAGAGGCTATAAAAGGGATAAGACTGTTCATAGGGAAATTAAAACGTGAACAAATTGAAAAGTTTACAAACATTCTTGCAAGATGTCCTACAGTCGGTTAACTTGACAGCAGCTGCCATTGGTAGTGATTGTCAGCACAAACTTTTTTCTCGCAAATAAGAAACTTTCACAGCACAAAAAATGTTCCAGTCAGTATGGAAAATGGAACAGTTGGTTATATTCCATTGCTTTTACTCACATTTGGTGCTGACATCATTTGATGAAAAGCTCTTTGTATTTATTGGAGATTGTAGACAGCTTGCTTTGATAAAGGTGCATGTATTATTGAAGGCACCATCTTTGGAGGACCAAACAAATGCCCATTTATTACTGTATATTGTATGATAATTGTAGAACTTTGATTGGGACAGAATTTTGTTTTTTGTTTGCTTAGTATTTATACAGAATGATTGGTGCTTCAGATGTAATCATTTTTCTTTTAAGTTTCAGCAAAACTTTTTTCTGGTACATTTAAAAAACCCTCAAAGAATTAGACATTATTTGGTCAGTTATAGTCCTTCTTGTTCCCACAATAAGAGATGGTTGATTGTAGCTAGTCTCGTTGCATGACTATTCGAGTTATGTGATGTGATGTGATGTGATTATGATTTTTAACATAGCTTTAACAATTTTTCAGTCATATTGCTACGATGTTTGCAGAGTGGCATTTTATAGTGATGTCTAGCACAGACATGTAGCATGATTTCCCACCCAGTCACATTATCCTGACACCAGGCCGACCAGTTCTAACACTAACCTCTTAATGCTGAGTGCCAAGCGAGGTAGCTGTTAGTACCATTTTTGTAAGTCTTTGGTATGACTCGACCGGGGATCGAACCCACGAGCTCCCACATCCGAGGCGGATGCTCTAACCACTAGGCCACCGGAGCGGTCACTATTCGAGTTATATCACAGCATATAGGGGCAGATGTCAGCATAAGATGATTAGGATATAATAAAGTACTGTTAAGATGGCTTGTTAGTATGAACAAAGGATTTGTTTATGCAACAATGGATAGATTCTAGTGCATTTTATATCCAATTTTGCAGCTTTCTTTCATGGTGCCTTTTGATTTCTTCACTCTAAACTCAAGACTGTATATACAAGTTTTAACAGCCCAAAATTTTGTTACCAACTAAATCGACAGATGGTATATTTTGTATCAAATAAGAAAACAAAATTGCAATTTGTGACATTGGCAAAGCCTAGCTCAATCCCTGGCATTCTTATAGAAATGTCTGGCATAAAGTTTTACAACAATGGCCTGGTTGGGGATCCAGAATTGAATGTTTTATCCAGAATATTCCCATGCCAACATTAAGATCTGACTGCCTCTCTGTTTTGTATATTTTATTGCTATAGTGTGAGTGATAAATCATAATTTCAAGACACAATTTTATGTTTAATTGTCCAGTTTGTATTATGATTATACACAAAGCAATATGCTGTATTCATCTTTGATGGAACATATTTGTTGAATTCAGCATTCATAGACATTTTTCTCATTGTTTGTTTCAATTTTCAGCTATTTCAGTTTTTCTCTTTTTTCAGATGTTCGAGTACAATGATACATTAGATGATGCTGATATTACTAAATATAATGTGAACAATACAGCATGGAATGTTTATAATTTTGCTGACTTTGATTGGGACGACCTTTCCAATGCATCAGATATTAATAGCAATGTCATTAATTTCATGGTTTCCAGTAACATGAGTAGGTTGCTTGGGAATGGAAAAATAAGTTTGCAGGTATGAGAGATTGTTTTTCTGTTGCCTCTGATAGCATTTGGCATGCTTTAGAATTAGTTAATAGTTAATACTAAAATGAAAACCATAGTAAACTAATAAACTGTTTAAAAAAAGCATAAATGCTGTGAAAAATGGCAATTTGTTTATACTCAGCAAGGATTTACAAATCTTATGCCTGTTTCTCAGGACAACTCTAAGTTAGCACAGGCAAGTTCAGATTTCCAATGTGCTTGCCTTTGGGCAAGTCCAAAATATTGAGAGACAGAGAGTGAGAAAGGGTCAGAGTTGGTTATTACTGCTTTATGTTTTACAAGTTTTATACCCTGCAATTTTTCCACAACTCATATATCGACCCTTTTATTTGGTGTTTTTATGTGCTGCATTCTTCCTTTACATAACTGGTCAGTTTTTCTATTCTATCACATATCATTTCCATCTTGTATTCATTGTCAAGGCTAGTCTCGTATTTTCTTGTTTAGACATGAATATTTATTTTTAAGCACATTTTCACAAATTTGGAATAGATATTTAAATTTTAACTGATCAGTTACATTTTATTCATAATTGTTATACTTATCCTGGATTGCAGACTTTCAGCTCCGAACATGACCTTAGGCAGTTTGTGAGCATTTTTGACTTGAAAACAATCAGGTTGTGGAACATTGTTATGATGCCTGACTCAGATTTTAAGGGGGAGTAGGTATGTGTGTGTGTGTGAGTGTTGCATGATTTGGATTTTTAATGTAGCTTTAACAATTTGTGAGTCATATTACTATGTCTACAGTGTGGCAGTTTATAGGGATGTCTAGCACTGTGTTATCATGCCACAGACATGAAGCTTGATGTCCCACACAGGTGTATTATACCAGGCTGACCAGTCTTAGCACTAACCTCTTAATGCTGAGCACCTTGTGAGGCAGCTTTTAATAACATTTTTATCAAGTCTTTGGTATGACTTGTCCAGGGTTAGAACCCACAACCTCCCTCATCAGATGCAGATGCTCTAACCACTTAGGCCACTGGAGTGGTCAGGGGGAATAAATAGGTGTTGATTGTTAAGAATATAACTCATGTCGTTTATGATCTGTTCTTTAAGTGATAATTACAGTAGACCAATATATATTTACTGCTTCGTAAACAGTTATGTGGAATTTGTTTCTTCTCAACCTCAAATATCAGCTTATCAAATATTTGTGATGCATGTAGCTGATTCATGGTGACCATATAATAATTAAGTTAATGGATACAATAAGCATTCATAAATCTGTCAGTTGTGAGTGTAAATAAATCATTACAAACAGTCACTGGTATTGATTTAGTTGAATCTGCTATATTGTATCTATGAACAACTTAATGGAGTTTCTGACCGTTTCAAAGAAATAGTAAGATGCAATGAAACATGTAAGAATGTTCCCATTTTTGTGGATTAATGAGTATCCTGGTCTAGAATATGACTCAGAAAATGTTATGCAGCCAGTGCAGCCGATATCCAAAACTGCTTGAAGCAAATCGATTTTCCATAGGGACTGACATTTATAGGAAAGACCTTATCATGTTCCATGTTTTGAACAAAGTTCATTGAACTGTATTGTAAGACACATGCATAAAAGTGGGAAAGACAATACTCTGGTCAAAAATGTTATGCCTGCATCTACCGAGCCATTTGCAAAAATGCTTATTAAAACATGATTTAAATTAACACAGTCCTGTAGTTAGTTGTTTCATTTTTCATTTTTCAGTTCAGTGTTTTTAAATAAACATCTCTCTCTCTCTCTTTTACATTCTCATTTAAAAATCTAGATGTTTTCAAACCCTTTTTTACCAATCTGTCTATATACATGTACATATCAATTTTTGCTTTTTTGACTGCATTCTGACCTTTTCTCATATACATATCTGTCTACATGCATTATATACATATATGTTTTGGTTTTAAGGTGCGAAGAAAGATGACAAGAAAAGAAAAATTAAAATATATCACATTTTAAAAAATTTATTCCATATTTTATCTTATAATTTTCATTCATCATGGGGTATTGTATTTGGAGCAAGCTATTTTTTCCCCAAGGGCAAATTAAATTTTCCAGTCAGCTTGTGAAATCTTTTGCAGTTAGCAATATTAACATGATTCAGCTGACATCAAGTCATGACAAGTCAGAGTGACGTCAAATTTTGACAAGTCAGTTTTCTTTTAAGACATTTTTGAAAGTGTTGTGGGTAATACTCAAGTGTTGATTTAACAATGATTGATATTTATCTGTAGACCACGATGAACTTCTTTGGATAAGTCAGGGTTGTTGTACAGTCAACCTTGTCTCTAATGAGGCCAGGCCACTGACTCTTTCCTATTGCTGTGGAGCTCTACAGATCATGTCACACATCGTGAATAACTGTCCAGCAACAAAGTTCCTCAGTGGACTGCAGGCTCTGCACCTTGCTGATAATGACGCTATTAAATAGCTGAGCATGCGCTCATTAATAAAAATAATTTAAATATGGTTAAATTAGTCTTAAAAAGTAAGTCCTATAACTTAATAGATCTTTTAAAATGTGCGACGAAGGCAAAGTGACAACAAGAATTAAATTGTAATGGGGCTAAAAATCCATAGTGGCAACATGAATTAAGGTGTAATGGGGCCGAAAAGGCATATGTCAATAGTAAAGCTTATATAATCCCATCATTTGTACCTTATAGAATTTATACTGTTGGATATTGTGGGCAAGACCAAAGTACCATGGGACTGGCTTGCAACTCCAGTGATCTTTGGTCAAGACCACAGTATGCAATAGAACAAGTACTATAATTTATTTATTATGTATCACAATTTATTAAATAATAAATTGTAGTTAAAATACATTCAATAAAGTTAACTTGAATACAAATTTGTTTCAAGAGAAATCTTGTTTATATATTATAATTATTTGTTTTACTGAATTGCACATAAGTAAGCAGTAAACATTTAAAGGATTATATATTTTAAATTGTTTTTGCAGAAATCTTGTATTCTTGAATTTGGGAGAAGTTCAAATTCAAGATAATCTGTCTTAGGGATGTTGGAACACATATATGATTTCCCTTTCAGATTCAAGCATTTGATCATGGTGACAGGGAAAATCAGCTACCTCATCTTCAATACACAGAGAACATAGTTCTGTTTGACCTTGTTATTAGTCATATTTCAACCAACCTGTCAGCATCCAGATTTGTGGTGGAGATGATTCTTTATAGTAATTCCACTGAGAACATGAAAATTGACACCACTGCATCCATTGATGATGAATACACACCTGGGGTTTTTAAGGTTTGTTTAAAAAGATAATGTGAGTTCTCATTTAAAAATATTGAAAAGTACTTTGTTTTAAGGCTGCCATATATAATCGCTTATAAGATGAGGCTAACTGTAGACTGCACATATCCAGTTATGCCATTGCGTATTGCACTGGGTCTGTGCAGATTGTTGGAAGTAATCAGTTGAACAAACAGCATTGACCCTGATCTGCAAGCACATTATGTTAAGATAGAGCAGAATCTTTGATGTTTGCAATTTTACTCAACTTATAAGTGAGTATATGCAGTGTGTGTGTGTGTTTGTGTGTGTGTGTTTGTGTGTGTGTGTGTATGTGATTTTGATTTTTAATATTGCTTTATCACTACGAAGTCTGCAGTGTGGCAGTTTAAAATGATGTCTAGCACTGGAACAGTAAGTGAGGCAACTGCTAGTACGATTTTTATAAGTCTTTGGTGTGACTTGATCAGAGTTTGAACCTGTGATCTCCCACATCTGAGGCAGACCTTCTAACCACTTAGGTTAATGGAGCAGTCAAGGTAGGTGAATGTCACATATTTGAGGTTTGGGTGAGGAAATAAATGAACTCCTGCTTTTTTTAAATCATTTATTATATACAACTACTGGAAACTTGAACATGACATGCATGTGTATGCCTGAATACCGCATATAAATTCCATCAATATACTATGGTTTCAGCTAAAATGCATATGATTTCATTTTAGGACATTAAATGACAAATAAACATTTATGATTTTAGAACAAGTAAAATAGTAAAAAGAAAGACAATTTCATAACTTAGAAGTGCAGAGTACAGTAGTCAGACATTTACAACTAAGATACTTCTAAAAATTGTATGACTACAAGTTTGAAAAAAGAAGCTTGTTACAGTAGTGAGATTGGTTAAGATGGTCGACAAGTAAGATATATTTTGATAAAGAAGGCAGTTTAGGTATGAACAGTGTATGTTACCAATCAGGAAAAAGAATTGTAACTCATATATGAATTCCCAAATGTGAATTTATGTCCACATGCTATGGCAGAAATGACTGGAATATCCATGCTGAACTTGCACCCAATGACCGTAGATGAGTCAAGCATGCACTTTGATCACATGACCATAGAAAAAAGCATGGGGCAATTTCCATATCCATGATAATATGATAACTTCCTGCATGTTTGGATTCATAGATTTGTCAGTGGCTATACTGTTGCAGTTTTCAGGTTTTATCAACTCTACCAATGTATTGCAAGTAAATCTAGAATTGTATTAGTGTATATTTATATTAGCATTGCCAGTAAATCTAGAATTGTATTAGTGTATCCACTCTTGATTATCAACATTGACAGTGAATCTAGAATTGTATTAGTGTATATGTATATTAGCATTGCCAGTAAATCTAGAATTGTATTAGTGTATCCACTCATGTATATCACCATTGACAGTGAATCTGGAAATGCTTTAGTGTATACAATCATGTATGTCGGCTTTGATAGCACCCTCTTCTACCAGATAACATTAAAATGTGAATGCAAATCCATCAGGTTCAAAAACTTGGCAATAACTGGTGTATAAGTCTAGAAACCACTTATGTTGTATGTCATGTATATTTAGTCACCTAAAGAAAAACATAAAAACCATTGACACAGCTAGATCTTGCTTGAAAGAATGGGTTGATGCCATTAGCACAGCTATATCCAACTTAAAGGACTGTATTGATGTCATTGGCACAGTTATATCCCACTTGAAGGACAGTATTGATGTCATTGGCACAGCTATTTCCTACATGAAGGACAGTATTTATGTCATTGGCATAGTTATATCCCCCTTGAATGACAGTATTTATGTCATTGGCACAGCTATATCCTGCATGAAGGACAGTATTTATGTCATTGGCATAGTTATATCCCCCTTGAATGACAGTATTTATGTCATTGGCACAGCTATATCCTGCATGAAGGACAGTATTTATGTCATTGGCACAGCTATATCCCACTTGAAGGACAGTTTTGATGTCATTGGCACAGCTATTTCCTGCATGGAGGACAGTATTGATGTTATTGGCACAGATATTTTCTGCATGAAGGACAGTATTTATGTCATTGGCACAGCTATATCCTGCATGAAGGACAGTATTTATGTCATTGGCACAGCTATATCCCACTTGAAAGACAGTATTGATGTCATTGGCGCAGCTATTTTTTTCTGCATGAAGGACAGTATTGATGTCATTGGCACAGTTATATCCCATTTGAAGGACAGTATTGCTGTCATTGGCACAGTTATATCCACTTGAAGGACAGTATTTATGTCATTAGCACAGTTATATCCCACTTGAAAGACAGTATTGATGTCATTGGCACAGTTATATCCCACTTGAAAGACAGTATTTATGTCATTGGCATAGTTATATCCCATTTGAAAGACAGTATTTATGTCATTGGCACAGCTATATCCTGCATGAAGGACAGTACTGATGTCATTGGCACAGCTATATCCCAATCAAAGGACAGTATTGATGTCATTGGCAAAATTATATCACACTTGAAGGACAGTATTTATGTCATTGGCACAGCTATATCCTGCATGAAGGACAGTACTGATTTTATTGGCACAGCTATATTCCACTGGAAGTACAGTATTGATGTCATTGGCAGTTATATCCACATGAAGGACAGTATTGATATCAATGGCAGTTATATCCACTTGAAGGTCAGTATTGATGCCATTGGCACAGCTATATCCTGCATGAAGGACAGTATTGATACCATTGGCAGTTATATCCTGCTTGAAGGAGAGTATTGAAGCCACTGACACAGCTGTATCATGCTTGAAGGTCATTATAAATGCCATTGTACAGCATTATCCCACTTGAAGCAGAGGTCTTGGAAATGCTTAATAGTGCGTATTTGGATGCCCATTTTTTTTATCTGGGATTCAGAAAATCATGTACACAGGAGTTCTCAATACACAAGCAATAACTGTGTGGCAATTTCAAATTCTTGCTAGTCCTGCTTCAACCACCTGCTAAGTGGGAAAATGTTGATCATTTTATCAGTGCTGATATTTACAGCGAGAGGATTCAGTGACTCAAAGACCCCTAGATGTACATGTTGTCATTATAAGTGTGCATCAAGAGAGCATGATGCAACAGCTGGGCAGCAAGTTAAGAGACTTCATCTAGCTGCTGCATGGTGAGAAAATATGCTGATACATGTATTTACAATGATAGAATTCAGAGGCAGAAGGTCATTATAAGGGTATATCAAATGAACAGCTTTAGTTTTCATTCTTGTGTTTGTTTCTGAGTGTTGCTGAATAAGTAGTGCTTGTGACCTTGAAATGAAGACATGCTGAGACCTGGGTGTAATGCCATTTACAAATTTGAATAAGTATTTTGGGGATAAATGTCAAATTGATGTAGATTGTAAGGAGACTCAGAAGAGTGCTATAGTTTCTATAACTGAAAGTTCAGATGGAGTAGAATCCAAGTGTAAGAAAGTGTATGATTCCTGTTTGGAATAAACCTCCTTGAACTGACTAAATTCAGTCTCCCTGAACAAACAACAAGAGGAAAATAAAACCATTGGAACCAATTGGTTCTTCTCATCTAGACATTTAGCCACTTCAGGTATGTCTATATGCATCTGGGAGGGGACTGCAATTATATCCCAATTGAAATATGGTATTGATGTCATTGGCACTGCTACATTCTGCCTGAAGTACAGTATTAATTCCATTGGCATAGCTACATTCTACTTGAAGGACAGTACTAATGTCATTGGTACAGCTATATCCCACTTGAAGGACAGTATTGATGTCATTGACACAATTATATCCCACTTGAAGGACAGTATTGATGTCATTGGCACAGCTATATCCTGCATGAAGGACAGTATTGATGTCATTGGCACAATTATATCCCACTTGAAGGACAGTATTGATGTCATTGGCACAGTTATATCCCATTTGAAGGACAGTATTGATGTCATTGGCACAGTTATATCCCACTTGAAGGACAGTATTGATGTCATTGGCACAGTTATATCCCACTTGAAGGACAGTATTGATGTCATTGGCAGAGTTATATCCCATATGAAGGACAGTATTGATGTAATTGGCACAGTTATATCCCACTTGAAGGACAGTATTGTCATTGGCACAGCTATATCCAACTTGAAGGACAGTATTGATGTCATTGGCACAGTTATATCCCACTTGAAGGACAATGTTGACATCATTGGCACAGCTATATCCTGCTTGAAGGACAGTATTGATGCAGAACAAAATAGTGTAAAAGTTGAGAACTGTTCTAAATCAAGATGAAGCTTTATTACGAGTGTAGAGTGTAAATGATAATTATTTGACACACAAACTGACTGCTTTTAATTTCCCACACATTCTTTACAAATTTTGTAAAAATGTAAGTCACACTTGTTTTAAAAGCAATGTTTTGTTTGGTGGCTTGACATGAAGATGATGGCCTTCTTGCTGGAGTAATCTACCTTGATTTCTTATTTTGTTACAACTCTGGTTATGGCACTGGGATACCAGGACTTGTTAGACTGATTAGGTTCATTAGACTGATTAGGCTCATTCATTAGACTGATTAGGCTCATTAGACTGATTAGGCTCATTCATTAGACTGATTAGGCTCATTCATTAGACTGATTAGGCTCATTAGACTGATTAGGCTCATTAGACTTTTTTTTACTCATTAGGTTCTTTATACTCAAGCAAATTTTGATTGCAGCTTTTTTGACTGAATTTGATTTTGTCTGCATTTTTAATCATTTTCTCTGCTTATGGCACATTTCATTTGGTTAAGCCTGTTATGTTTAAGTCACTGCATATAAAATTATATGACCTGGGTTGTTTGTGATAAACTGATCACTCATGGCTATAGTATTAAAATACAACAATTTTTCCATTCAGCAGTACTATGGTATATTCGGTGTGAATATGTCACAAGATTTTTCAGTTTGATTTAATAACATGCAGTGTCCTTTCCACATAAATATGCACACATGCTTTGCAGTTGGACAGTTTAATTTTGTGGTTTGTTTAATTTCAAAAAATGTTTGTTACATTTCAACTTAATGTGAAAATACAACTCTAAACTGGTGTTTATGCTTTATAATTCATTACTACATTTATTTTTATTACCCGAGGAGAAAGACAATTGGGAAGACTTACTTTACACAGAAAAGTCACCATTGCATGAATACTATTATCCAGCAGTGTTGTATAAATTGAGGCTGTTTCAATAGGATTTTTTAAATCATTTCCAGATTAGTAATTGGTTGACCAGACCCACCAATCAGGCAGAGGGTTGTTTTATCCAATGGAAACCAGTCTGCTACCTGAACATTCCAAGGGGCAGAAATGTGGCAACCTATGTTAGCTACTATGGACCATCTGGTTTGGATTCTAACCTAGATATGATAAAGCTGGTAAACAGGAGCATTCTGGGTGCTTTTGAAGAAAGTACTGCCATGCCATATAGAATGACAGCCACCAATTTCTCTTTTGGACTCAGTAAAGATGGTGGTTACAAATTGAAGAACTACACAGCATGGTTTGTATTTTATTGTCTCATCATTCAGTGAAGCTACATAGGTATCACTTTTCTAGTTGTTTATGACACTAAAGTTTATACACTGATCAGTTGTATATATTATATGGCTAGAGTTTATACCAAAATAGATTCTGAATGGCTAGAGTTTATCCCTTGATAGGTTTAATATGGCAAGAGTTTATACCTAGATAGGTTTTTGTAAAGTACTGTATGGCTAGAGTTTATCCCTTGATAGGTTTAATATGGCAAGAGTTTATACCTAGATAGGTTCTTGTAAAGTACTGTATGGCTAGAGTTCATCCCTTGATAGGTTTAATATGGCAAGAGTTTATACCTAGATAGGTTCTTGTAAAGTACTGTATGGCTAGAGTTTATCCCTTGATAGGTTTAATATGGCAAGAGTTTATACCTAGATAGGTTCTTGTAAAGTAATGTATGGCTAGAGTGTATCCCTTGATAGGTTTAATATGGCAAGAGTTTATACCTAGATAGGTTCTTGTGAAGTACTGTATGGCTAGAGTTCATATCTTGATTGGTTTTATATGGCTGGAGTTTATACCTAGATACGTTCTTGTACAGTACTGTATGTGCTAGGGTTTATATCTTAATAGATTGTTGTACAGTATTATATGGGTAGAGTTCATACTTTAATTGGTTCTAAATAGAGTTTATGCAATGTACTGTACTGTATGGCTAAAGTTTGCACATTGATAAGTTCTTGTACAATACTGTATGAGCTAGAGTTTATACCTTGATAGGTTCTTGTACAGTGTGTATGTGTATGTGTGTGTGTGATTTGGATTTTCAATGTAACATTAACAATGTTTCAGTCATATCACTACGATGTCTGCAGTGTGGCTCTTTATAGTGATGTTTAGCACTTGGGCATCATTCTGCAGACATGTAGCATGATGTCCCACCCAGTCACATTTTCCTGACACCAGGTCAACCGGTCCTATCACTAACCTCATAATGCTAAGCACCATGCATGGTAGCTGTTATTGCCATTTTTATACGTCTTTGGTATGACCCAACTGGGGATCAAACCCATGACCTCCCACATCTGAGCTGGATGCTCTAACCACTAGGCCACCGGAATGGTCTTCTTGTACAGTACTGTATGGCTAGAGTTTATATCTTAACAGGTTTTTGTACAGTACCATATGGCTAGAGTTTATACCTTGATAGGTTCTTGTACAATACTCTATGGCTAGAGTTTATACCTTGATAGATTTTTGTACAGTACTGTATGACTAAAGTCTATACCTTAACAGGTTTTTGTACAGTACCATATGGCTAGAACTTATACCTTGATAGGTTCTTGTACAGTACTGTATTGCTAAATTTTATTACTTTGATTATTTGTGTACAGTTCTATATTGCTATATTTTTTTGCTTGATAGATTCTTGCACAGTAATAATATCACTAAAATTTATACCTTGAAAGGTTGTTACACAGTACTGTATGACTACAGATTATGCATGTGGTAGGTAACTTTGTTGTTTGTCATAATTATCGGCATATAGGTGTCACTGTGTTTCATGACAATGACACTATATTGTATGCATTAGAACTGATTGTAATAACAAACACCACCATAAAATACCAAAAACAGCATGTATTTTAATAATAAACCAATGAATGAAAGCATCTCATTGCCCAGCTGCAAAGAGTTACTTAGTAAGTGATTATCAACAGTTGATCAGATTGAACATTGTTAGTGTTAATTATTGTTACAGGTTTCATAATGCTTAGTGCAGATTGACTGCATGATTTTCATAGACTTTTTTGAAATAGGGTTTCATTAGTTTAGGGTGCAATTTGTACATGTGGGCATCCAAGTAAAAAATACTGCTGTCTTTAGATATCCATGACAGAAATGTTGGTCTCGTCAGACAGATTTAACTGTGTCTTGTTCCTTTCAGGAGTGGTAGTATAGGATTTGGTGCACCTCCAGAGGAGAAGGTCTCTACCCTGGTAATAATTATTATAGCTGTTGGACTGGGACTGCCAATTGTGATAATTCTTTTTGGAGGGGTGGGAGTATGTGTCAAGAAGCAGAAGGGAAAACAAAGCAAGATTCTGGCAGAAGTTACAAGGAGTTACCCTGGACTCAACTGATCTCTTCTTTGTTCCTGTTCTTTTTGTTGTGTGGAAGAAAAATGTTGCATAAAAATGTTGTTATATAGTTTCTTGTTTAATGTTGAGATGCATTGGGTAACACATACCTCAGGTGAGACGTAATTTGGTCATAATAAATGCTTTATCTTTTTCTTTGAAATGACCACCTTTTATCTGTATATAGCAAATTCACCCAAGACTGAAATTCCTCTAAACCTAAACCCTTTGGATACTGGCACATTTTTCTCATCAGAAGTTTTTCCTTTTAATTTCAGTAAAAATCCATTCAGTAAAGCAAAATCCTTTGCTCTGAAAATCTGAACAAAGTTTCAGGCATTGATCTCATTTGACATGAAAATGAACCCCATAAATTGAAGCTTACTCCAGATGTGGCCAGTCAGCTGCCAGCTGTGAGTCAGTTAATGGTAAGAAAATAGCATAGGATCATGCTTAAAGTAAAACAAATCCTGGCATATGCACTGGCATAGATTACAGCTATTGTCAACAATGGTCTTTAGTCTTTACACCTTGGCTGAAGTGTCAACCAGGAAAGATAACTGTTTTATAATACAGTACCAGAGATTTGTCATACAAATCAAAGAAGATTATGTTTATTTGCAATCATCTGACAATGTCAGGTGCTATACACCTGGATGATCCTCAGTCAGCTGATATCTTAACAAAAATCAAGGCTTACGTCCTTACCTTTGACCTCAATGTTGACAAAGAGCAACAAAATTCTCTCATATTTACCAGCTACTAACATTTTATCAAATCATGTAAATTTACATAAAAATACAAATCCATGTATTGAAACCAAATAAGTAAAAACAACTACAGCATAAAAATCAGTAATAGCAGGATCTGTATGTTGGCAAAATATAAAGTTGATATTTGAGGACACTAATAAAGGACATTAATAATTTCAAAACCATTCAGAAGTGAAACTTTTACTTAACTCTGTTGTCTTTTTGTCTTGATAAGTTTCCGTTTTTTATGAGTGCAATGATTGTTTGATTCCACAGGATTTTTATTTTGTTATGTGTTTTAAAAAAAATAAAGTATGCATAATTGCTTTTAAATAACTGTAATTGAAAGTTTTTGAAGTAAACTTATTAAATATTTTTGTTATAAACCACAATGAGATAGTATCATTAATCTTCAATTTATTACTTGAGCTGTTATTATTATTATTATTATTATTATTATTATTATTATTATTATTATTATTATTATTATTGCATTTGTGCTTGATTTTTAATTATATATAAAAAAGATATTGTGATAAACATTAGGTGTGACATGTAATTTTGGCCTCAGTTGTTGCATATCTGTACATATGTAAATATTTAGTTAGGCAGGTAATGAAATGTATTCACTATTGCATGACTGATGTAGACACCATGTCATTACTGTGTATTCATTATGTCATGACTAATGTAATAACAGTGTCTTAAATTTTTATCAGTATCATAAATCCTAGTACTTGTGATACACTCTCTTTTGGGGCCCCGAGTGATCTAAAGCACTCACCATTCCAGATCACTACCATCTCTCCTCTGTCTTTGTGAGTTCGAGTCTCAGGCTCAACTTATATGGGTACATGAGAAGGCCTGCCAGTAGCTTCTTGTGGGTCATTGGTTCTTCCTGGGGTTTTCAAGAGTTCTTTCTCCACTAGTTGTACTGGCTGCCATGTAGTTTGTGCTGAAGAAAGGCATTGAAACCTACAATAACAACAACAATCTCTGTTTTGAATTTCTTTTATTGAAGAAGTTTCCTTTAGATTTGAAGAGTGAGAACGATAATTAACCATGTGATTATAGTGCATGTTGAGTGCTTGTGTTTGACTTGCATATAATTTATGCAGTCTTCCATGCTGTTCCAGGCTTGTGTAGTAATTTATCATTTGAATGTGTAGTTTAAAGACTTTGTAAATGCAGCATGCTATTAGATTGGACAAAATTCTATAGTATTGAAATATAAAAAAAAACTATTTAAAAAATTGATAACATTTTTTATCATAGAGTATCTTGTGTTTGAGCAAGCCATATTTTTCCAAATTTCTGTACAGTATGAATCCCCATAAGGGCTTTAGCTTTACAAGCTGCTGATGTAAACTTCATTTGTTATGGTAGTAATTTACTTAAGGGCTTTACATGCTTGACATGTTTATACCATTTGTTAAGGTAGAATTTCCCTTAAGGGTCTTATAGACACCAGTAGAACTTCCCTGTAGGAATTTACACACTCCATGTATACATTCCATTTGTTACAGTTGAAGTTCCCTTAAGGGCCTTACAAAATTCCACATGTAAACTCCATTTGTTACAGTAGAACTTCCTGTAAAGGTCTTACAAACTACACATGTTAATTCAATTTTTACAGTAGAATTTTTTGTAAAGGCCTTACATACTACACATGTTAACTCCATTTGTTACAGTAGAACTTCCTGTAAAGGCCTAACAAACTACACATGTTAACTCCATTTGTTGCAGTAGAACTTTCATATAGAGGCCTTACAAATTACACATATTAACTCCTTTTGTTACAGTAAAACATCCCTTAAGGTCCTTAAAAACTCCACATCTGCACTCCTACTAGGTCCAAATTACAATTGAGTATAGATGGTAGACTTTCAGTATGAGTAGTGTATTTTTGAAGAAGTGAAAGTGTTATAGTTTATGATGTATAGATAAATACATCCTAATTCTGATTTGTCTGCAGCTGTTTGAAAAATGACTCATTAGAGATTCAACATTAAAACTTTTCTGATATTTCTTTAAAGAGATGAAAAAGTTCAGTGTTGAGTCTTGAATATAGAACTGAAAGTACAGACATGAAAAATGAAAACTGTTTTAGAATTATAATTAGTTTCTAAAAGAGAGCAGTCAAGAGAAAATAAGTAGAGATTCTTTATTGCTATTAAATCAGCGTACTCTTCAGATTCAGATACACTAATGAATATTTCAGCTTCTTAAATACAAATGACTTCCATTTTCCTGGCCTTGAATGTAGTGTCTCAAATTGAAACAGAGCAGAGTCAGCTGACTGGCATGCCTATCCTGCCTTCCCTAGCTTCCATTGATGTGAAATATCCTTGCTAAGGGAAGAAATTAATTTCTTCGTGTTAGTAGTAGCTGCACAGGTGGTGAGCACTCCCCATTTATAAAAGCACAACTGTGGACCTAAACATGAATTTGACACTTTCACCAAACTTGCAAAGGTATAACTAACTGATTGTGAGACAGTAATCTAGTATGAAATCCCACAAGGATCTTCAATGCATATGTATAAACAAATTGTATCTTGTTGGCTAAACTGACAAAAGTTTATCCTTGTAGCAGAGCAATCATGCTCCAGCTGGGTGACAAAGATTGAGGTAGGATGCGCAGACTTTCCTCATCCTCTTTCCTAGTATATGATAAGGTAATATCATTGATGGAGAAAGCAACTATTTTTGTTTTTCCAACAATACTTAACTGATCACATTATAAATAATCCCACCTATCCTTCCTTACAATGTTACTTCTTTTAAAGTTTCACTCAAGTATAAAGCTGGCACATCCAGATACAGCAGTGGCAACATAACCGGTAGAAAAGGGAGTTAACATGTAAGAGTTGCTTCCCTTTATCTACATTGATATATATATATATATATATATATATATATATATATATATATATAATTTAAATAAAATATATATATATTTTTTTACTTTCCAAAAGTCACTCAGAGGTAGCAGAAAGTTCTTATGTAATGTGATCTGGTAACAGTTATTGAAGAAACATAATAAATTATAAATAATTTACCTGATCACATTATATTAGAACAACTTTTTAACAAATTTGTTTCTTGATAGTTGTAGAGTTATAATGGATTGGTGTCATAGGCAATAAACAGTCTAGCAGCAGAGTACAATTATGCAGTTGGTCATGTGCAACCAACAAAAGTTGGCATGTGAGAAAGCTTGCCAGTAGCTTCATGTGGGTCTACCTAGGTTATTCATTACTAAATATACTGGCTGCAATATATTACCTATAGTGTGCTGAAAAATGGCATTAAACTTCACAAAACCTGATATGATTCTTATATGGCTATGTTTGAATGACTTTTATTAGCCAGTGTTTCATGTGAACTGGATAATTTTGTGCAGCTTTTTATTAAAACAAAAACTGAATTAGTGTGCAGTCTCTCTCCCTTCAGAGGAAACAGGAAAAAGGAAACATTATGGATTTCAGTTGCTATGGTCTTTTTAATGTTATTAATTATTGTTTAATTTCATTATATGTAATTGTATTATTCCCACATGGCAGGTATCAGAAGAATTTTTTCATGCATTATTTATTGTAATTTTTTAAAAAAATTATCAGTTTAAGTTGTAATCAATACTTTATTAAATCTGACCAATAAAACATAAAAAATGATATACAGAGATTTATTTATGTGTTGGTATTTTTTATGCATACCCAACTGAATTAAATGGGTGTTTTACTTTTGCATTTGCTGACATGTTTGAAGTTTTTTAAAGCTTTACTTTTTTATCTATGTTGATATTATGCATGAAGATATATTGAATTCAATAATAAATATGTCGGGTAAAGTTTAAATGAATGCTGGTATGTTCAGATGAAATGTAAATTGTTTCTTGTTTTTATTTGTTCACAGACATATTGAGACAAATCTCAATCTTGGTTTAAAACAGACTTATGCAGTGTAAGCAAACACACATTATTAATGTGTTTTTAAAATGTTACTTTGTGGAAATAATTTGATCAAATGACAGATAATTTGTTTTATTTTGACAAGACTAGTTTAATAAAAACATGTCTTTGGTTTGATAATCTATTCTTATCTTTAGCATCAGAGAAACACCAACACAATAATAGTTTCTTTGAATTTTACTGAATAATTGTAATTGGTAAGCATTACATGTAATTAGGTAATTAGGTCTGAGATACGGGATTCCTTTGGTAAACATATTTCCCACCTGTCTATATACCAGACAATATCTTTGTCTTTTCATGTCTTGTAATCAACATAACACAGTAAACTTTTCACATAATTGAATATCATTTAGTGGGAGGATACCTACTAGTTGATGTGCCTTAAAGGTTTAATCCTTGTTGGTCCTGCATGACAGAATTGTTGCCCTTTGCTCCCACATTATTACAATTTACATAATTAAGTATATATATATATATATATATATATATATATATATATATATATATATATATACACACACACACACACACATGTAGTTTGGTGTGTAAATTGTCACACAGCCCTTGATATGACTTTTATGAAATTTGACTTTATTCTGTTTTTAATAGTGCAATAGCCTTTATAATTGGTTTTATATCTTCACAAGATGCTGATTGTGTCCAGCAATTTTCAACAACCTTTACACATAACTGAATCCTTTTTTTTTTTGTGAATAACTTTGGTTTTTACATGAAGATGAGCCTTTCAAAGGTTTCATCTTTTCAGACCCAGTTTGACAGAGTTATTGCCCTTTTACTATCAATATTACATCACCACGACAATAGATCCTTATAATTAGTATATCTGGGGAGCAGTTAAGTGTCTTTTTTATGCAATTTAGTCTTTACATTGCCTCAAGACAGATATACCTTTCATGAGCATTGTCTCATTTATTTCCTCGTTAGATAGAGTAATGGCCCCTGAAAATTTCATATCATTGCACACATAACTGGTATAGTTCAAGAACCATTAAGCATATTTGGAAACAGTTGTTGTTGTGATCATTGTCTCATAGCATTACATCTCTTACCCAGTATTGTGGTTTTGTACCATGCAGATGAGCTGTGCAGACATCATTACTTGTTATCTTTATAACTTGTTGATCGAAAGTGATGCAGCACTAAGGAATTGATTTCTAGAGTTCCATGACATTATTTACAGGAGTTATGGTCCCTGGTTGTCCATTCTCCTGAAGTTTGATTTCTGATACATAATTTTACTAACTTTTGTTGTATTTCAACCAAATTTAGCATGAAGCTGGATATAAATGCCATCTTATGTGAGTTTAATTTCAATTTTTCTGCATTATCATTCAGAATACTTCTTGTTTCAGATGATCCTTCAGGCTTTACTTCTGCAGAATAAGTTTTCTAAGAAATATACCATTTCAGCCAAAGTAATGTACACCATTAATTAAGTCTCTAATGAATTGGATTTCCGGTGTTTATTGAAACAATTTACAAGACTTATTACACTTTGTGTGTCCATCTTCTGCAAACTTTGGTTTCCAATATAAATTAATCAATTTATGACCCAGGCTGAACATTGACTCTTTATAATTTACCCATTGTTACTAATTCTAGATACGTACCACATGATTGATTCTGTCATTGTTTGTGCATAATACTATTTCAAGATTTTTGATGCGTAATCTTCGTAGAAGGAATCCATTGGCCTTAAGTTTTTTTTACATGTCTATTTAATCTTACATGCTTAATCTGGAGCTTGATGAAGCTCTTCAGTTCATAAATTCTGTATCACACATCCAGAAATAAAAACTGTATAATGTAATTTTTTTTACATCTGCACATATTTTTAGATGAAGCAAATGAAAGTTTTTTAATAAATCCCAATTCATTTAGAATTTCATAAATAAAAGAAGGCTACAAATATTTTAAAAGTTATAAAAGAGGGGGTATGTAATAAATACAAAACTGTATTCATCTTTTGTTCCAAGTCAACAAAAAGAACTCATTTGATATGGCTCACAAATATATCTCAACCTACTGGCTTTGACATAACCCTGTACCATATCAATCTCATTTTCTCTCCACTGACTTTTAAAAAGATATGTCTGCAGTTTTATGTTTGTATCCATGATTTTGAAATATCAACTTGATTTCAGTTATCAGCAGATATATTTTATTCTCTTGGCTCTTACCATTCTTTCTGTTTTGAATTCTCAGATGTTGCAATCCTAGAATTTAAGTAAATCCAAAGAATAGAAATGCTTCATAGCTAAATGTGATTATATTATTTAAGGCACAAAATTTTAGGCTCACATGAAAAACTAAAACTGCTTAAAAATGTTTGATAATGAAATAATGCCAAAGTCACTGAGATTAGGTCAGAGTTGTCCCAACATTGGTTGTTTTTCTTTGATCCATTTTGTCAGGCTTTTGTACTTTGAGCAGTAAGGATTAAGTTGCACAGTGGGCAAATTCAAAAGGATTTTCTCAAAAATGATTCACTTGAATTTAAATGTTCCTTAAAATTTTAAATTTTATTTTGAAAAGTCAGTTTTACTATAAAAAATTACAAATTATATCTCCAACTCGACTAATAAGCTTGAACCAAATCTATCAGAAAACGTCCTGGCATTGATTTGCCATTAAATACAGCCACCATGACTTTGTTATTCAAGTGACATTCTCCAGAGTATAGGATAGTGAGGAAAAGATAGACAAATAAATGTGAAAAAATGATTGTAAAACTTCACCTAAATTTATTGCAGATCTATTTTCTAAATTATGTTTGCATATTGTGTTTCATTTGTTCATGTAATTATTTCAACTGTCTATTACAGCCATCCAAATGATGAATTACTATTTTTACCTAAACTCAGGAAATCTCTGCATTTGAATATAAAATTACAGCATAACTACATTCACATTGATTAGTTTACACATTCAACAACACACTAAAGTAATTCTTTGAAATTGTTTTAAAAAATTTTTTATTCAGAAAAGAAAAAAAAGAACAAGATTCAATTTAATGTTTGTGAAAATTATTATGTGTACATGTTATGTATGAGCACATGGGTCTTAATAAGAGAACAAAATAATGCTACATACCATCAATTTAAATTGCATAAATTAAACATGTCACATGATTGTTTATAGCATGAAATGTGAGCTATAATTATGTTTACGAAAACAAAAATCAGACTTGCAAGATTGGAAATTGGGTCTCTTAATTTTTTGGGGTTGGTCTAAATTTCTGTTTACGCACATAAAAATGCTGGGTACATATTTGTATAAAACTACTGAAGATTGTAACAGTGATAAGGGAGGGGTAGAATCTTCCTCCAGAAAATACTAACTGCTACCATCTACATATCCACAACAACGATAAGCACTAATTAATATTCTACCGTATATTCTTGCTTATAAGTTAAGTCCAACTACAAACTGCACAGACCCATATTACTTGTCTTATTAGTGATTAAATACGGTATTATCTAAAGAAAATTTTTTTTATACCACTCGTTTCTTCAAAATATGCATTTATGATTGCTCAAGCTAAGATGGTTATTTAACTGTATTCATATTTTAAGGCTTAAAAATTTGAAGCTCATTTAATAGTTGTCATTTATAGAAAATTCTGGTTGGTGAAAATATTTGTTTTATTTTTGTCTTTAAGTTGTCATATATACCCAGTTTTAAAAGCTATTATGATATAATTTTTTAAGATAGATATAAGTGAGAATAAACAGTGGCGTCACTATGGTTAGACTTAGTGTCACCCAGTACGGTAACTCACGGTGTCACCCCCATGAACCTCCTTCCTGCACAAAAATTAAAAATTTTAAATTCATTTTGGTGTCACCACCTCTGATGCTGTCAACCGGTGCGGTCCGTAAACCCCACCCACAGTGACGCCACTGAGAAAAAATAAATGTAAATACACGGAATTAGCAATATAGTATTGCTTATTATCAAATTCAAAAGCGTTGGAAGGAAAGTGCTTATTTTTTTAAAAAAAAGTTTTCAATTGGCTGAACCTTAGGGACAGCATAACGAAACATGGATATATGTACATAATGACTTGCTTGATCTCTAGATGTGTATGCAAACACACAAACATCAGCAAACTGACACAAACATTTACATCATTACGTTCCAACAAAATCTTGTCTAAAACTATGCCCTTCGTTTGAAAAGAAAAGCCGGTTAATTTTTTGACTGAAAGGATCAGAACAGAGAGAAGTATTGGCACTGGAACAATTTAATTGCTTTTTTTAAAAATGTCTTTCTTGCAAGCAGCATAGGAGGGCGTCTATTGTGTTCCATTGTCATTGCAATAAATAATAATTAATATGAATTCAATTTTCATATAATTCTCAAGCAATAGGATTTCTTTACGTAAATGTGTAGTGAGCTTTAAATAGTGTCTCCTTCTCAGATGTCATTTCCAACTACAATACTTGTAGAGTCTTTCCCCCTCCCCCCAAGGTCAGCTTTTCTGAGATTTTTATTTCTTCGTAGCTTATTAAGAAAATTTAAATAGGAAACAATGAGATAAACATATACCGTCCTCGCACCCCCGTCCAATGGTAATAAGCAGATTATCTCGCCAGAAGATGCCCTCTGAGTACTCTTTGGAAACTTTAAACTTTAGTCATTTTCCCCGGGGGTAACCTCTACTATATAGCTATGTTATCCGTGAATGATAGTACCTACTTAATTATATTTATTCATACTGAGCAGAACTGTCCGCCCCCGCCCCCAACCAAATTACCTCTCTCCTCCCCACACCCAAGGCCCAAATTTTCTTTCAAAATTGTGGGGTTAGCACCATTTATTAGCACACAATAGACCGTATATGACATCCAGTATACTTTGAAGAATTCGGGAAGAACCATTGACCCACTGGAAGCTACTGGCAAGCTTTCTCACATATCCACGCTGGTAGAGTCGAGTATCGAACTTGTGGGGAGATGTGTGGGTGACGTGTACTTTTTCCTTCATTATTTATCAAACTACTGCAAATACTGTTAATTGGACAAAATCTCTGAGAAGCTGCTCAGCTCATATTTTCATACAATTCAATCAAATATTGTGGAAAAATACTCATTAAGCGACTTTCCCCTGGGAACAAATAAAATCTTGAGATTTTTTTGCACGGATAATTACTTTAAACTAGCAGTTCATAAGGGAAGCCTACTCTAGGAAGAAATTTTATAGGAGGACTATTAGTTTTTATTTTAACATATGGGCGTGAAAATTGCTCTAGACGAGCCACTGAACGGTAATAAGTAGAGATATTCCTTTTATATTTTAAGAACAAACATGGACGCCAATTCATGCACTATTCCTATATGTACAGGTAGTGACTTTTTATTCCACACGGGCAGCCATTAAATTAATATATTAAAAATGAACATCATGAGAAAATAATGCAGATCGAAGGTTAATATAGTTTAATTATAATGATAAAACCTTATTGAAACTTATTTGCTTGCATCGGTCAATACCTAAGTACCAATAGTTACAAACGGATAGTTTCACGATGAACCACATATGTGGATTGTTTTGCAGAGATCAAGAAAAAGTTCACAGAAGAGAATTAAATCAATGATATAGGACAATTAGGAATTTATTTTTTTTAAGGAATTTCATATTTGAGATGATTACCCTGCCATTTATCATTTTCAATTTAAATACCCTGAGTTTGTGAAATGCACTTCTAATTTCATTTTTCTGTAGTTGTAGTACTCAGGAAGGTGACTATAATGAACTCTGCCTACAACGATTTCGAATACCCAGATATTGGTCACTGCGATCGATATATATATATATATATATATATATATATATATATATATATATATATATATATATATATATATATATATATATATATAACGCAATCCCATGTCGTTTTCAATGTTATAAATATTATCAGTTATACTCTCTCTCTCTCTCTCTCTCTCTCTCTCTCTCTCTCTCTCTCTCTCTCTCTCTCTCTCTCTCTCACACACACACACACACACACACACACCGGATAATAACTATGATTTTTTAAAACCGTTATATAGATTGTAAGATAATTTGAAAATTCTTGCGATCTTGAAGCTTATTATAAAACGTATAAAAAGGAACAAGATACAGGTTTATAACCACGTGAACTAGCAATGTTTGGTTGACTTATGTACATTACATTACATTGTCTAAAGGTAATTCCCGAATCAAGTCAGTTTTCTTCCCTTGAAATAGGGTCTTAGTCATAGTGTACGTTGACATTCTATACAATTTTTTTTTTAACAAATGGGAAATTAACATCATATCCTTGGTCCACAAAACAAAAATGTATCTCTAAAATAAATCTTCGTTTACATAGATTTTCGTTAATAATCAGAGATCTATTTATTTTCCTTTTATGTAATGTTATGTAAATAATAAAAAAATCTCTAGTAAATTTACTTAAGGCTGGCACATTAAACGGCTTGCAGAATTTGCAAGAAAGATAATTGTGAAATTTTGTGACATCATGCCAATACCATATATTCATACAGCTAAGCTACATTTCACCAACAACACACTTACGTAATCATTCACTCTTGTCAGAGCATGGTTGATTCACTCTGACCTGCTATACACAAGAAAAAAAATATAAACAATATATTTAAAAATGGTGTACTATACAAACAGTTGCCAGTGAGGGCATTGATAAACTACTATAGTAGCTATCAGTAAGTAGCTAGGCACCGCTAGTTTTGTTTCGCTGATTTCGAAACTCACAGTTATCATAAAAGTATATAAATCCCCCAACACAAAATTGAAATAAATTATTATATTTGCGAGGAATAGCTTTTACATTTTCTGTATTTTATGATATATATCATATAGCATTAAAATTTTATACCATTTTATTTGTTCTTTCATTTCCCACTTTTTTGTTGTTTTACTGAGTTAATTTGGGTTTACATTTCCTCTCTCCACCAAACATCTTGTTTTTAAAACAAAGTATTAAAAAATGAAGACACTTTTTGTAAAATGCAGTTATGTTCCACAAACAATACCTATACCCCACCAACATTTAGTATCCCATAGCGATTTTTAAAACTAAAGGCATCAAGAACAATATACAAAACAGTCATTTAATTCATCAAGTTATAATTTCTAAATAGATCGTCGCCACGAGGTCTTTAATAATGTCATCTTCTTCGCGTTTCAAATCAACATGAGTTTCTTTACTAACTCGGTCTCGGTAATAGACTGTATTTTATCCGACATCAGATGTGATGTGCTCGGTACCGTTGACGCTAAGCCTTTTTTATCTGGCAATTTACAACCCAGTTTTGGATATTATCGCTACGCTGACCAGCTTTGTATAAGTCTAACGGGGCCCAAAATGGCTGAGTGGTTAAAGGCGTTCGCCTCATGTCCACGCGGATTACAGTCTTGGGTCGGCCAATGCGTGTATGCAAGAAAGCTTTCCAGCAATTTCCAGTGTTGGTGGGTCTTCCCGGGATCTTCCTCCACCAAATAAAGCCGAAAAATGGTGTTAAACACATAACAACAACAACAAAACAAAAACAAAAGCCTAACAAAACAGTACATTAGCACACGGTTTCTTTACTTTGTTAGGATGGCTTGCCATGGTCAATCAAGATATGGCTTGATTATAATCTGAACTATAGTATTCGCACACTCTCCTGTCTGTTTGTACCGGACTATCGATTTTAAAATGAAAAGCGTCAAGGGAAAAAATACACGTAATTTAGTCATTTTATTCATGAATTTATAATTTCCCACTCGACTGTCGTCAGGACGTACAAAACAATTTTAGCTTATTTGTGTTTCATACGCAACGGAAACTCGATGCAAACAAGCAGAAGGACTGCGCATTGTCATTGTCTTGTTTCTAGAATAGTCCATTTCAGTAAAAACTGTCATCTGAGTCTAATATTTGCAACGTATTGTTTTAATATTTCTAAAACAAATTAACAAATTAAAAGGAGGAAGTACACGTGTTCAAAGAGAATTATGGAATTACTGAGATTATCAAAAATAGTGCACTGTATCACCTTGTTTGATTGAAAACAGATCCGCCTTTGCAAATATGGTGACCGCATTACTGAAGAAACTCATATTTGATTCGAGATGCCAAGCAGAAAGTGTTTCACAGCTCCTGACGACAATAAGGATAGATATTATAAACTGATGAATGAAATGACTACGTTGTGTACATTTTTTAATATATATTTGATTTTTTTTTTCTAAATCGATAAGGGGGTTAAAAAGAAACGGGAAGGTGTGCGAATGCTATAATTCTATGCAAAATTGTGTTAACGAGTCTAGCAAAACAGAATTTACCCATCCTCTTTGGAACACTTCCGTTGTTGAATCTTCAGTTTCCTTGATGCATATATTTTGCATGTTGTGCAGCTCTTCAATTTTTAAATTAAGTAATACTTGTATGTGGTCGAAACAAAAACCCAATAAAGTCTAAATTGAAATGATCGGTTTTGTAAAACTTCGGAAGTGATGACGTTTGGGATGTGGAATAGTTCACCGACATCGATAATCTCCCTATTGCCGTAACTTTGGGAGTTACAGCGATCGAGCACGTGACCATAAGAGTGAACAATTTTTATTTTGTTCATTTTAATTTTTTTAAAATTAAGTTTGGACATTGCAAATATTGGATGCAGAAGACAGTTTTTACAGAAAAAGGACAATTAAGGCGGCGTTCTACATTTTCGTATTTTGCATTGGGTAAGAGTTTAAAACAAAAAATTCTTAGGCTTTCCTCATTGTTTATGCTCGTCATTTAATAAGGACTGTTATAGGCCTACAACCTGTCAGCTAGGCTTTTTTTTACGTTTCCTCCGCTTGGTCATTTTCATTTCCTGGACTTCCTGGGTAATTTGTAAAAATAAATGGAGTCGACAACTTTTTGTTTACATTTTGTATATTTGGTAATTCATTCATTACATTTGCAGACGCTTGTATTGTCTAGATTATCCAGTCAAGCAAAATTAATTTTCCCTATTTTAGTAACTGCTAAATAATAATATACTAATTCAGGCTGAATTTTCGAGCACATGGGAGCTGTAATTTTGGTTAGCTGTGTGTTTAGAGAGGTAGAGAGAGAGCCTACAATTCTCGAAAGTACAATATCCAAAGAAATTTCAGCCGTAGTACAAGAAAGTAACAGTCGTATGTAATCATTCAATGGATTGTACATGTTGCAAATACAAATAACTTCACCGTACACCGGTCGTTCTCTCAGAAATTCATAATACATGTACAGCGCCAACTACAGAAACCGGTAAAAGATAGCTAGTAGTCTGGTTCTTTACATCGACAGCGTCCATTTGGTTTAAAGTGCAGACAAGATGACAAGGGGTTCCCTGGCAACGATTAGGTCAGAAATTATAACTTGATGAACGAAATGGTTAAGTTTTGTGCATGTTTAATAACCTTGTTATTTTTCGTTTTCCAAATCACTAGGGTGTTGCAAACTGATGTGAGTGTAGACGAACACTACAGAGCCGATTATTGTCGTAACAGTAAAACTAAGAAGAAAAAATATGGAAAAAATGGTTGGACTGGTAATTGATACAGATGATATAACTTTTAAAATAGAAATAACAATTATGAGGAACATTTTCATATGGAAAAAAACCCAAACCAACAAACACATCAACGACAAAACCCCCCTCCCAACAAACAAACAATCAAAGTTAAATGCAAACTTGGATCTTAATAATGTTTGCTTCTACTGGACAGAGATGTTTCCTAACGTTGGCGAGTGTTCGGGATACTTCTGGTCTTTTATGTGTACAAGGATGGTTAATGTGCAAAGTATACACTTTTGTGCCATGAACTACATAATTACACTTGATATGCTGTGCTTATATGATTCAGTGCTTCAAACAACAAACTAACAAATATAACGGTAAACAACTGAAAATATTGGCATCAATACATTTAAATTCTATATCACAGTTTGAAACTAAACTTCCTGGCGATAAGGGGTTTTGTGTTAACCCGTAACTGCATTAGTCTCTCGCAAATCCAAGAACAGTAATATATAATAGAATCGTAAGAAATTATTTAGTTATTCATTGTTGAATAATTAATCTTTTATTACATTTACATAATTATATTGGCTTTACGGGCTGAACAGCGACGCTCTCAGCGTAGCAGCAACAACCGTCTATAATTTGTGTGCTGTTGTTACTAATATAATCAACTGGACCAGTCCCATTATCCGTAACATTTTCTATATCTGAAATTGAAGAGCATTTTTGGTCCAAGAATGTTCAAGCATCCGCTATTGACGATATCACGTATTCGTTCATACTGTTTGGAACAACTGAATTCTGCCAGGTGTTGAATGGTTCACACTTCAATGTTCCCTGGAGCCACCCTGAATATCGTTTAGATTCAGGACCTACGTTCCACTGAATTATGATGTCTACCTCTACAGTTAAGGTACGACTGAAACTTATAAAGGTTGTGCCTTTCGAAAAAAGGACATGACGTCAAAAGATGGAAGGATGCAGAGGTTCTTTGACATTACCAATTTTAAAAAGTAAAGTTTAAAAATATTTTTTTTTAAATATACAATTTTTTAATGCTGTACAATCAATATAATTTAAGAGTATAAATCAGACTGCGTTTTACTAAAATCGGGGTTGAGGTTGGTGGGTAGGGAAACATGCTTTAATATAGCTTTATCAATAAAAAATAACCCATTGCATGGTAATGTGATACGAATACAACGTATTCCTACTATTTAACAAAACGATTACGATCTATCATATACAATTGCTTAGATTTATTCTTGTAGTAAATATAAGTTTTGAACTAAAACAGTGACCTTGACGTCCGATGAGTCGTATGGCGCCGTCTGTATTACCTTGAAAGACATTCGGCATTGTGTTTACGTCGCTAAATACAAATATTAGCACATATTAGGGGTAAAGTAATTTCTGTATGAAATTTCTACATTTAAAATATCACATGTGACCCACCAAGTATCAACTGATACCTTTTTGTGATGAAAAATTACAATGATAACGTCATATGTCATCGTTTGTGTAAACATTATTCCTACAAATATTTGTGACAGAGTTCTTTATTGTTCTACTAACAATCCGCGGAATCCATGCGCACTTCGACTACGAAAACAAGTGTAACTTCTAAGACCACTGTCAGAAATATTCGGACAAACGGCATTAGGTATATGGCATTATACAGTAATTTACAGATATGGTAATATATTGACAGAGAGACATATAAATATTGACACATTATACATATTATATGTACACCTTTACACATTCATAGACCTGAGAATCGCAGCACAACATTAAACAACATTCGAGTTCATTATTCATATAGTTTTGAAACCTATCATTGAAATTATATCTGAAAGATTATAGTGCTATTTTGCAGATTGAATCAGAGACAATGAGGATTTGTTTCCAGGACGTCAGGATATATGAATTAATCTGCTATGTTTAAAGAAATACTTTTCCAGTCTTTGAGACTATCAAGGCAGGATTGATTTTCAAATATCTCCATAGAAGAATAAATTAAGAAAAAGTTTTACTCACTGAGATAAGTTGTAGGGAGAATAAAGAGAAAAGGGGCTGAAAATGTCATATTGTTAATATATAATAATTTCATTGTCTGACAATGTCCCTAATTTTTATCATTCAGGTTGCTTACTTACCTGTGGCCAAAGTGACCTTCCCAGAGCAGAGAAATGAATCAGCCGTCTGACGATACTGACTCACGCTAAATCTTTAATATTTTTGAATTTGCATGAACTGTGCATGTCATCTTCGTTTTATCATAAAAGAAAATATATTTTCTATCCTGATGTTAAACCATCAAATTAAAAGGAAATATACTTTCTCTTATTAAAACTATTTGAAATCTATCATTTACCTTTACTGCGACACTACGCATGAACTCGAATTACTGAAGAAAATCGACTCGCAGTTGTTTGCTTCGCTGAGAATAATTTACCCCTGTATCGCCATTATATTGCTATTAGTATTCACAAGTCTCTACCATTAACACTCATATACAAGATTCTTGCCGATCACTTTCCATTTTAGCTGTGTCCTCAACTGGAACCAGCTCTGCATCTTGAAACCCTCCTTTTTTATCTATACTGAGAGATTCTTCACTTTCCTTCTTTGCGTTAGATTCGCTTGTTTCAGCTGCTGAAGTGGGTGAACTGTCGGGCACTCGACATTTCTGCTCATTGGCCTTATTTCCCTTTTTCAACTCACGAACATGTAAATCTGGTGGTGGTACCCGAAGGTACTGCACTAGAGTCTGCTTTTCGGCTGGTGACGATTCCTCATTCAATGATGATTTTGACTTACTGCGTTTACCTTTGAAGAGTTTACTACCGATGAAACTTGGGCGTCTTTTATCTGTGGATTCTTCCATTTCTTCTATCATGTCCATATTGGCCAAATTTGTCCCAACGCTACCAGATCGTTTCTTTTCAGAAAAGGGAGGGGCAAGAAATCCAAACAAATTTGGCCCTGACGGAGCTTTTCGTAAAAAAGTTTTAAATTTACTTTCTTCCTTTTCAGTCAAATTTTCTTTTGATTTGGACTTTCGTTCTTCAGCAATCTTATGTAACTTGGCAGAAAAATCAAATTTAAACTTCTTTTTGGGTTTTGTACTACGTGAACTCCCTGAGCTGTCATCTGAGTCTTTGTCCTCATCTTCGCTTGCACTCGTTACGACAGGTGTGGATTCCATTACGATTTCGTTTAAGAGCCGCTGGTCTTCATCAAGATCTGCACGGCTGCTGACTATGCTCGGGTTCTTCCCAATCTTCGTTAAACGCTCGGCCGCCACGCTTTCCAGAGTTCTGCGCATGACTGGATATTTTTCTAGCACATCATTAAAATGTTCTTTGGACAATGAATATAAGTTAACATAGGTCTCTGCCCGTACACTCGCCACACGCTTTGCATTGGTAAGAAGACAGATTTCTAGGGAAAAGAAACATAATTAGAACGAGGTTATTATCTTTGGTTAATTAAACATTGTTGAACAGTATGCCCTATATATGTAATTAATATTTATTAATATAAATCTAATATCAAAGATAAACAGCAACCATTTCAAGCCGTTGAATTTAGAATCATAAAGAATATTAAATTGCGTTTGACAATTTCAACTGATACAGGTAAACAAAGATTAAATCAGTAAATAATTGCAATTAATGGCAATCGCCTTCTAGCGAAATATAGGCATGCGTAAGACATTTTCCCAGTATTGAAGATTCACAAAAAGTGACTAATATTTCAGGCATGTGCCCAGATCATCTTCTGTGCTAGACCATCGGAAATATAAACGGCTATTCCAAAAGATTTTAGTTTCATGAGTAACGAAGCGTGTATGTTCACATAACAAATTCTTAATACTGTGACCGTAGACAGTATTTGTAAGCAAAATAAGCTAAATTGGTCACACAGTGGCTATTTGTTAGCAAAAGAACATATAAGTTTATTTTTTCTCTTAGGAAAATCATAGTCTTTTCTTATGACGGACGAACATGTACTCGTCTAGCATATGACAGGAAAACCCATAAACTGCCGATTTGTGTTTTGCTCTGAGTGATGAAGTAATTCACAGGGAGATTACATACCTCCAAAGTAAGACCCATCAGACAAAGAAGTGGCCACTTCCCCTTCTTGAGTGATGATGTCCACGATCCCCTCCTGTATAAAATACATCTTTGTTCCCGCAGTCCCTTCACGGATTATGTAATCTCCAGCCTGGAAGACTTCAAATCTGAGTTTGCTAACGACCTCCGACACAAACTGGGGGTCTGCGTTGGTGAAGAATGGTACAGATTTGACCAGAGAACGACAGTTGTGGTTAATCACATTCTACCAAAAGAATATAATAAAAAAGATATGTGCAAGGGAAAGGTTTAATATCTTTACTATCAATAATTGATACGTTTTCATATGAGCTAATATTACATGAAAGTTATGACAATATCTGATTAATATCTATCTTTTAACCAGCCGTGAAATAAAATTAATATTTTTTCAAAAGTATCTTAACTTAGTAAAATGAGCACAATCATATAATTATATTTATCACATATAAACCATGCCTGCCAGGGCAAAGCAATCTCTCCTAAATTTCACTGCGTTTAGATAGACTGACGACTTAGATAATCGGATTTCTCAGACTTTACGCATTTGTCTGGTATTACGTCACAGCGTCGTGATAGTACACATGCACTATATCAGAATTATGAGCTAAAAGTATGGCAGTTTTAGATCATTTGTAAATTTCAATTATCACCATCTGGTTTAGAGGTACGAACACTGACCACTCCTAAAAATACCACAGGGTCTCTGGACCATGGTGATATTTCAAATCTGGGTCATAGTAATATTTCAGTGCCTCGTTCTTGTTAATTCAGTGACATTTTATTATTTATTACTTGAAAACCTAGACAACGGACGCCGATAATTAATTAAAGTTATGTAATGCCTCCGCAAGAAACTATTAAGAATCTGCCATTATAATACGTTGAAGCTTTTCTGGAACTGAATCCGACGATGTCCAGACTTCTCTGTGGGAAGATACGATACGGTTTTATATTCTTGTTGTGCTTTTGGTGCTTGTTCATTGTTATTGGCGGAGCCTGTTGTTTATAAGGAATATATTATCTGCTTTGCAAACCTTTGTTTAGTACGAGTTTCTTTTACAGCCAGATATTTGAAGAGTCGGCGAAGAAGCATTTGTGTTCTTAAACAAGATGGCCAAATACCTAAACCACTGCGTATTAAATTATAGTTATATTTTTTGTTTAACCGTGTTTCATGACTTTCATGTACTATGATTTAAAATTGTTTGAACCAAGCATTTTGTGACTTTGTATACTTTTGTTCTTTCTTTAAACGTTCCGCTTTGACTTTTATGCTTTCCAGTGAAAGTTTTCCAGGTATTTTTATTTCAAGTTCAACACTCTGTGGATCTTGTAGCTTTTGTAAAATAACATGTTCATTTTGTTTTTTAAACTGAGATTCCGTTTGTTTTATATGGAAAGATGCCGTACAAATGAACATGGATCGAAATCTTTGAAAGGGTTTTATGTATGTTGTCTTACAATGTTATTTCTTACAAATTAATTAAACACAATATAAAACCTATTTGGATGAATCAAAGATTTACTTAGAAATTTGCCCTTTATGCAATGAAGGTTAAAACAAATTCACCGATTTTCTCGCGCTTACTGTAAACCTGTTGCAACGAAAGCAGGGAGAATAACGAGTAGCAGATGAGGAAAATATGAAGCAAGCATCTGGTGACAATAATGTCAGATTAATTGAAATGTCAAGAAGTAGAACTTGTATAGAACTTGAGCAAATCTTTAAATCAGACGTATTATTGAAGCTATTAGTTGTAACATCAATTTATTTGCTTCTATCTGAGAATGCTAAACTTCATAAAACCTAAAAGTGAGTGAAGATAAATTATACATAGAATACATAATACTATTTGCTTCTTTACGTTTGTCTGATCTTGATAAACAAGGATATTTTTCCACTGGACAAATGTTAGCCAGCAAAAGCAGGTCTAGAACTGATCCAATACTCTCGAGGTAAGATATATACGATTGCAAAAGAAATAAAATTGAATCATTCAAGATGGTTGATTAACATAATCACTAAGGAAACTAAGAACACACATTGACCCTGGTATAATCTTGAATATTACTATTTAAGCTATTTTCCCCGTGAAACCTGCATGGTTAGAAGCTATTCTTTTAATAGCAACTATTAAAACATAAATGTTTAAAGGCACAAATACACCAACAACTGTTGTCTCTTGACAATTCACCTTTGATCTGGATACTCAGTTTAATCTGTTGACAATTTTTAAAACACCGCCTTTCAGTCTTCGACATTTCTATTTCTTCAATGCTTTCTGCTTTTTAGTTTTCATAGAAATAAAAATAAAATAAAATCTATATATTCGATTGTTGGAAAACTAACGCTAGTTACACATAGAAGAAAACGATGTTAAACTGACAGCTATTCCGGAGAAAGTATCTAATTTCATTTTCAGTACTATTTAGTTGTCTTTTTGTTCATTTGTAAAATGTCCAACTTATTGATTGAAGAAGTCACCTTATCAGTGCTGCCACAGCATAAAGTACAATATCTGGTAATTGTCTGGAATTTCTCTCCATCATTTGCAAAGATTTCATGACTGTTTGCTTGTTCCATTTACAATAACCGTGTTCAACTCTCGTTTGCAACCTTCAATATCTTTAAAAATAGATTGATTATTATATTTGCCTCATATAAATCCCTAATGGTTTTCTAACAGCAACTTAAATGTATTTAAATAACTGAAAAGTGACTCAGGGTGTTGGAGATTTTGAAATCAAAGAGCTTAAAATTCCAGCATATGACGTGACGGATACACGACAAACACAATCTGATGCTGCAGTAAGTCTTGCAAGTGTTGTCATACACATCACTATATAGTAATTGTCGTAAATAGAAAACATGTTATATCACAACATAAAAATAAATTGGAAGAACTAGTCACAAATTTTGGTTAAAAAAGAGGTAATGAACTTCATAAGCAAGAAGCTTGTATAGGGGGATATTAATGGTTAAATATACATTAAAATTAAAGCTAGTTTTGAGTATGAAATTGAGTTAAAGATCGGCCAAAATGATAGAACAAAATCTTAGTTCAACAGAGAGGAAACAAAGAGGATTATGTTTCATGATATAATTACGTACGGAAGAGGTCTTTTAAATGGTATTTTTTTTTTAAAAAAATGCTTCAACTTCTTACACTGCAAAAATTCCAGCATAGCTCAAATACTCGAAAAGACACAGAAAGAAGCTGCAAAGCTTGTGCACAGAAGAAGACAAATTAATTATTTAACCTTGTTCGAGATTAGTTGTAAAGAGAAAGCGTCTCCGAAAGAGAATGTTCACGTGATCATTTTGTTGTACAAAAAGGCAACCAAAACATGTACACTAAAAAAGAGAGATGCCAGATTAAGTCGTACAAATCCACAGTTTGGAAACAGCCTGCAACAAGCGGACACTGAAATGGATAAATTGTTTTATGAGGCTGAAAGAGTACAACATTTCTTTGAGTGATCATGAAGAAATTGTATGAAAATGTACCCAACATGAAGTAAAGGAGATGGGAGAATATAAAGAAGCTGTGGTAATAGCAAAAACTAAAAGCCTTAAAAATCGAACTCGAACAATACGACTACTGATAAAAAGCCTTAAAGAATATATATATATATATATATATATATATATATATATATATATATATATATATATATATATATATATATATATATATATATATATATATAAATGACAAGATCAACAGCTGCTCTGTCTTCTTGCTCCACCTCCGACTCAAACAGAGTATGCTTTTGCCCAAATCAAATAAAGTTTGGAAAACAGCTGATTATTTATTTGGCCAAACAATTAACACCAAAATCATTGCTTGGAACTATTGGTAATGTTTGAATTAAGTTGGTTGCTTAGTATGCCGTAAAAAATTCATTCATTACTTAAGTTGTAACCTTACTTTTTCTAACATTAATTGGATTGTTATTTGAATTTTGGATAAAATATGTAAACAAAGCAACTAGAGGGTTGATAGGTTAGTAAGCGGACTTGCTCTGTATTTCATAAACTTTTTTTCCAAAGCAGACAAAATTAGTTTACATCAAATATCCAAACCATTAAATTTAAAAAAGAATATTGCATGTTTATTTAAGGTCGTTATTTGGAGCGAATTGAATGTTTGTTCTCGTGCCATAGTTGCCCTGTGCCCATATCTACGTATTGGAGATCATTAGCTGATCTGACTGAAGGCATGACGTCTTCATAATCGTTGTTCTTTGCATAATATTCATAAACATTGTGCTCTCTATAATTTCTGGCACTATCAACATATTATTATTTATCAAACTTCATAACACCGATCTTCCTTACCACTAGTACGAGTAAGAGTTTAATCCGATTTTACAGGAATCACTGGTTTTCTGTAGATCGCTGTTGTATCGGATAAACTACCATATATTTTCATAAGATTATCACTTGATAACAACAACGCACGTCGTAGTTCAGTTGCACTTTGGAGTCTCCGATGAATCTGTCAATTTTACCGTTATTAATTATTTCAATTTATTTAATCTGTATCATAACCGTGCTCTCCTAAATTGAATGGATCTGTTAATGTCTTAACAGTGCTTGAACCAGTCAAAACCGAGTGTTTAATAGTTATTTATGTTTTGGAACTTTGTACATAAAATACTGATTGAAATGCTTACACTTTAAATACGTCTGTAATACCATTACTACGTGGTCGGAAAAAAGTCTTTTTCCCCCTTTGTTGTCGTCGACGTCTCATTCAGGTACGCTACGCGAAGAGAGGTCTTTCATAGAATTCACTTAATCGAATAACAATGTTCTCATTATATAGCAGTACCTACTACATAGTTATATTTACATTTGCAAAGAGTTACAATAACAACATGTGCGGGCTCCTCGAAACCTTGGCGTGCCATTTTATGTTCATCTGCCCCGTTAAAGACCAAGTATTTATGTTTTCACTTTATGTATCTCCATTAATACTGTGGTAGAATTTTAAAGTTACGGCAGGTCCAGTTAAGTTCTTTTATGTCAATGCTGTTATTATTTCATTTGAACGCATCGTTATCAGGCAGAGCTATTTGACAATCAAACACCATATTTCGCATCTGGAAATAAACAAAGTTTGTAATCTGTTTTCGCTTACTCTGGAACATGTGGAATACATCTGCTTGCCATATTTTATAATGTTATCTCTTTTAATTTATTCCGTCATGTCATTTATTACTTACTTTTGACTCGACCTGTACTGTGATCGCCATGTCATATATATCATAAGTGACTGAAATATAGGTAAGGAGGTTAGATACGTATTTAGATCTAAAAATATTTATAACTTAATAAACTAAGGTAGACTTGTATTTATTCTATATGATCAGTGAGCCAGAATAGTTTCATAAACATTTGATTACATGGGATTGGGAAGCGAGCGTTTAATATCAACCTGGCTATTCGTTATCTGAGACTGTGTATTCGTTCTTGTCAGAGTTTGATGCGTTACAGCACACGATGCACCTGTAATTAATACTTGTTTGAATGCTGGCCTTAAAGAACACATTTTGAATATTAGTTGGAAGTATCAGATTATACATTTTAGCAACGTGGTTGAAATCAATAACAAATTTGATCAATATGAATATTTCAATACAGATTTAATATGAAAATAATACGACTACAGATTAAATGTGCAAGATGGTAAGACCAAAGAGTAAATAAGCAAAAGTGTAAGGCTAAAAGTTAAATAGTAAGAGTGTGTAATGTTAATAAGCAAACGAGTAAGGCTAAAATGTAAATAGCAAGAGTGTGTAATGTTAATATGCAAAAGTGTAAGGCTAAAAGTTAAATAGCAAGAGTGTGTAATGTTAATAAGCAAACGCGTAAGGCTAAAATGTAAATAGCAAGAGTGTGTAATGTTAATAAGCAAAAGTTTCTGTTGCTTTTTTGTGTCATAATTTGGAACATTATCTACATACAATTGTATTCACACAACGTACTGTAATAAAATTAAGGAGATGCGCATTTGGTTATACCGCCCCATTTAAGCAATTTTTACGTTTGCGTGATTACATGTTTGATTATAGGAATTTGGTGCAATGTGCAATATTTCTTAGTCCGAAATAATTAGCCAATTACTAGGAGGAAACGTCGCGGAGAGAAAATGTTAGTGAGTTTACATGATACTATGGTAAATGAGTAGCGAATTCTGATTTAAACTGCATGACTGTCCCTGGAATAATGAAGTCCTTAATACAATCTCGGGGTGAATATTGGTGTTGTGACTGCAGTGGCAGTATTTACGGTAGGAAACCGGTAAATTACACAAATGGAATAAACAAGAAGGGATTCGGCAGATACCGTCTATGTCGCCATGGTGGCAAATGTGATCTAATTTTACTGGCCTGATGTGCCTTGAAACCATAGATTGACTGGCTTAAGGTGGCAAGGTTAAAATAGTTCCATGTGTTGGAAATAGTTGTAGAGATTATTCGGCGTGAACTGCTGACGGTAGGGAGAGAAGATGAAGAGAAACTGTGCAGATGTGCGGTTGATAGATATTTGGCAAGTTGTGAATAATGTGGTCTTGCATTGATTATAGTAACATTTATGTACATAATGGACTCGTCGGGCTTTCTGACTTACAACTGAAGTTGTATATAAGTCTTTGGAAATTAAGGGTAAACTTATGACTTCTAGCGGGAATCGCGTCAGGGTTTTGACACCGCTCAGTAAAGCAAAGACCCTTGGCTTGTAACAGTACTTACAACACAATATGAACAACGTAATTAATACACACAGTATGTACAATGTACCTGATAGACACAATATGTATAATGTAATTAATACACAGTATGTACAATGTACTGAATACACACTGGGCCCCGAATGACCGAGTGGTCTAAAGCGCTCAGCGTTACGGAAAACTGCCATTTCACCTCTGCCTGCATGAGTTCGAGTCTCATGTTCTGCTAAGGTGGGCACGTGAGAAAGTCTGCCAGTAGCTTCTAGTGGGTCAGTGGTTTTTCCCAGGGTTTTCCAGGGTTATACTGGCCGCCATGTATAGCTTATCTTGTGCTAAAAAATGACTTTAAACCCTACAACAACAACAACAACAACAACTAAATACACACAATATGTACAATATACTTAATAACCTGCAGAACGTACTTAATATACAAAATATGTGCTGCGAATATAAGAACCTTTGCGATTGAGTCGTACGTACTTTATTTGAAACATTCTTACTGAATCATACGTATGTGTTCTATAATTAAAACGTATTATTTCCGGTCTTTATTGTACCAATAATTGTCATTTTTAAAGTCACTTTTTCTTAACAAATTTCAAATAAATTAAATTTAAATAGGTGTTTCACAATAATTTTACAACAACAGGGCAATTTTATAACACTGCTTGACTGTAAAAGAAATTGTCGTAGTAAGCAAGTATTCTTAGAATAAAAACTCTGTATCTTTTGCAAATATACAGAATTAAGATTATTTTATTTTCTAAAACAAATGTCAACAATACTTATGTTCTTTAGTTGATACGATTATTTATGTAATTGTATACTCAGAGAAGAGAAGACAGGCCATTTGGCTTGTGTCCGTGATAAAGGTAAATTATAAAAATCTCATTATATATATATATATATATATATATATATATATATATATATATATATATATATATATATATATATATATATATATATATATATATAATCAGCTGCCGTGATTGTTTCCTTGACAATACTGATTCGTAGAAAATTGGAAGAAGGAAGACTCATGCAAATGCCTGAGACAACAGTAGGGCATCCATTTCACAATACACTAGTAATAATACAACATATGCCAACAATATTTAAGGACCGTCATAAAAACAAAAACAGTGCTGCCACTACAAAGTTATTTGTTTCAAAGACTATATCGTGTGCCGGTTTTTCTTGGTGACACGTGTCTTGGTACTCGAACTAATTAAAAGGCATGGGATTGAATGGATTTTATATCAATTGAATGAATATAAATTTTATCTTTCTACTCTGTCTTCTTCTTTATTATTATTATTATTATTATTATTATTATTATTATTATTATTATTATTATTATTGTTGTTGTTGTTGTTGTTGTTGTTGTTGTTGTAGGGTTTAACGCCATTTCAAGCACAATCTATACGTGTAGGCCAATATTAATGGTGGAGGAAGAACCCTGGAAAACCCAGGAAAGAACTAGCGACCCATGTAAAGCTAGCTTGAAAATCACAAAGAACACCAAAGGTTTTCCTCACTGCTACGTAAGAACAATTATCGATTAGTGTCTGCTCATTCCACAGGGGAAACTCGATTCATACCGATTATATTAATTATAAGACCCCCTCCCTCATGTGTTTTCTGTTGCGCTGGTATTAAAATTATCTTTTACCAGGGGGTAGGAGAGTGCTAGTGTTGTGTACAAAAAAATAGGGACTGTCGGCTGACCTGAAGCACACAAATTTGGTTTGCTTTATGTTAAACATTAATTGTTTCCAACATTGTTTAAAGCGTGTCTCGGTTTTCCGCTACCGCTCAGTGCAGATAACTCTTTAGTGTCGATGTCAGATTGATAGAGCAGTCACTTAAACAATCTGTACCATATCCGGCTTCTATGAAAGTTTTGAATCTGACCTGAACGATGTAGACTCCTGGTATTTTGGTGTATATTCCACACAAACATTCTATATTATGCATCATAAATAAAAACGTGGGTTGTAAATAATGTGATAAAGAATTACTTTGTCTTCTGCTCATAAAAACCGTTAAGATGTAATGTGAAGTTTTAGTCAGCATTTTAAGTTTCATGGGAAGAAACGTTTGACATTGGACTACACTGCGGTGATTAACATAGATACCATAAGTGTATTGTGGAAAGTAAAACGTTAAAATCAGTGCAACTGAATGTCAACGTTCTAAGGTAAATAGTCAGAATCAGTATTTACAAGTTTTAAAATATAAAAGTAAAGAATAATAAAGAAAGGAAAAATATACGCAACACATGAGAGTGCCGGATATTATTCGTGGGCATCTGCAGCAGAGGTGGAGATATTTGTCTAATATATATTAGTCTCCTAATAAAGGGCATCATCGAATTAGGAATCCTTTGAAGTGAAGTGCTGTCTTTTCATATAGCTGACGACTTTAAAATGTTATCTCAGGAGGTATGGTGTGCTAAAAATGTCAGTTGGTAAAACTAAAGCTAAAATTGCTAAATCTTGGGGATGCTGAAGGTTATATAATTGTCTATGTCTGTCAGTCTTCTTCCTTATTAGGCATTTTGACTTCTCTCCGTTTGTTATGGTCAATTGTTGCGGATGTCCTCAACTGATTACATGCGTTTGAATTTCAAACTCCATTTGAAGTTTCTAGTGCGAAACTAGCCCAGAATTACCCGAAGTAATTCAATTTTTCACATGATCAAGTGCCTGCATGCAACACGCAGTGGAGTTCCTAGAGCGAAGTAAAGCTAGACATTTAGAAGACAAACTGAGGCTGTGATAACAGTTTTAATCAGAGGATTAAGTGCAGTTAAATGAGTGTATGTAGGCAACCATTTTCGACTTCAGGATGGGTTGTTTGCCCGGGGCTAAACAGATGAAGGAGTAATTTTGGTCAACACTGAGAGTTATGATCTCAATACCCTGCCTTTTCACTACGCTTTTTGCATGCCTTTATTGTCATATTATACTACTTAGAGTCAGGCGATCAGTACACCATATCCAACACATAAGAGTCATGAGAGAAGTTAATAACAACCGTGATCTTAATGAAATATTAAGTGGCCTGCAAGCCATGCAATCATAAGAGTTGGGGCAGCACAGAAAGCATACGATGGCCGGCACAGCTTGAACGATGGTATTGGTTGGTTGGTTGTGTGGGTTTGACACCATGTTCCAGCACATTATAGGTTGTACATCGCAGCCAGTATAAATGGTGAAGGATGAACTGAATTTGGAAATAACCACCGATCCAAGGAAAGCTAATGACAAGCTTTTTTACATATCCATGCTGGCCGAGTTGAGACTTAAACCCACGCAAACAGAGCAGAGTACAGTGCTATGTAATGCGAACACCTTAGACCACTGGGTGACCTGGAGACCTACGAAACGACTGGAGCAGCATGAGAACGACGTGGGAACGACTGGAATCCGATTAACAACGGTAGGATAGCGTGACCACTTGTTGACCTATTGGCTTCTGGAGCGGCAAAATAATACATGTTACCTTTGAAAATCTCGGGGACATGAGCGATGAAGAGATTTAAAACCCATACTATATACACGGTTATGTGTAGGGCCAAATTGACATTTTAGCTGGCATCGTCTCCTTTTAGTCTGAACACAGCAAAGGTTGCATAATTTCTTCCCATAGATTAGTGCCTTGAAATTTATTTAAAAGAAGATCCCTTTATATAGGACTCCTTGACGAGCAATTAGCATCCATCTTTATTTTATGTACTGTCCAGTATTAGGGTATTAAGGCCAGTTGCAGCTGTCATGATAACCTACTAGCATGGTGAAAGAAGAAAGTGTTTTAAAATATATACTTGTCAAAGAATGATGATTGTAACTTCACAAGCACAACTAATACCTTCGCGAACGACGAGGCGCCGATGCTGTAAATAACGTCGGAACCAACAATAGTGATGAAGGTCACTAAGACTGAAAATTTAGGTAATGAATGTTGCTAACAAGAAAACAAATATACCCCCTTCCCAAAAACAAAATTGCTGCTCTGATGAGATAAGACGAACCTGAAAATAAAATGTCTACAATCTATCCAAATGGCTGGAATCACCAGGACGACATAAGCAGCACTGAACCGCTGAAACCACTGGAACAGCTGTGACGACAGGAGCAGACAAAGAACAATACAACACGATCGAGGCTATTTTATGTTCCCTGGGTCTATTAAGATCTGGCAGCAGGCTTTGCCTACGCTTTGTTCCATTTTCATATGGAACAGAAGTAGGCAATATGTCTGTACCTCTTACACTAAAGACTTCATGCAACCTCTTTTACGATGGAACCATACTGTGCGACCATGATGTCGGGTATACGATGATAGCCAGACGTTTGTTAAGGATGAATCTGTCCGACCTTGGCTATATGGACTTCGAATATGCAGCAAAAGACGTTACCATCACATCGCTGAGGTTTTATACACATGACATAATAAACACCATGCCTGCAAATTTCAACACAGTTGCCTAATTGTCGAGCCTATAATTATGATCGGTGGGCAATTGGTCCTCGCATTCACTGGCTCAAACAAACCAATATCTCACATTATTAAAAAAGGGGACGATGAAAAACCATTCACCAAAATAAGGTATTAGATCAGCTCCAAGCTACCTAAGTTGAATACTAACGTAAACTCAGTGAGCTTCTCGAACTTTGCAAGGAACAATAACATCTGCAGCAGGAATGAATACGAGATTTATAAACCATTTATGAAACTGTCATGTTCGCTAAAGAAGAGCAGGTTAAGATAACTTAGGTCTGAGCACAAATTTTCTGAGTTTCTCGAGTCTTCTCCAGCGCAGCAAAGATAGGAAATTGCTTTCATTTTTGGAGTCTTCGCCGCCACTGACTTTCTGGTTTACCAGTATTGGTAAAATATTTTTGTTTTAGCATATGAAATGCAGGATTGTTTTTGCCGACATTTTCTGCTGCCAGTGTAGAGATGAACTTAGTTATCGAGCGAGATTTATGATGTAACATTCGGTGTGAAACGCGGTTGACATCCTTAACCTTTATATAGTGGCTGATCTCAAGACTACAAAAGAGACTTCTTAGGTCGATGACTTTTTGACAAGTATCAACATGTTGGGGCTTCTGAATTGGCCCAAACTGTTGTTTGTTGACCCGGCCTGGACTTAATTTGCTCTTTGTCGCAACTCTTGACGAAGAGCAGAGTGCAGGTAAGTCGGACTGAGGACGACATCCACCGCTCAAAGTGCCTGCATTGAGAAATTCGATTGACTAAAGTTCCCTCGCTTTGGATTGTCAGCATAACCAGAGTACTTATAGAGTAAATGTTTGATATATTGTCCTAATGCAGACTAGTTTTGGCAGGAAAGTGTCCAATTTACGAAAGTAAATGTCAACCGTAGAGATTTTTGTGTGGAGCTGTTAAACTTTTTGAGATTTAATGTAACCTAGATGCTGAGGTCGATAGTTACGCTGGGTCAGAGGACGGTATTGGATTACTCATATTGTGGGACCAAAGCTTCGGAAACATCGAGTCTGCAGAAAAAAGGAGGTCCTTGATAGTCCCTTCAGCAGATTGGAAGACGCAGACTGTGATGTGTCGAATTTTGAAAACTCTTAGAAGTATTAATTAAATGAATTGTACCAAAGTCAACTTAAAGTGGAAAGAGCTAGAGACAGTTATATGATTATTCCCATTTCATCTCTTAATGTTAAAGGAAAATTCGTTCCACGCGACAAAACTTGACTGAGTCACCTGTTATGCTACAAGGGTTTTGGCATAACACTCTGCCAAAATAAACCGGTTAAAAGGGGAAGCACGTCAATAATGGAATGTTCAAAGTATCGTTAATTACGGCATGATTAGCTGTTTCGTCAATCAAACATTCTACGTATGAGAATTTAGGAAACAGTCGATTTTGATTGGTTAATGGAAACTTAAGGGCGTAACTCTTGTAAGGAATTAGGGGTTTTGCTTTGGAAAATTTGCTTCAGTTTATAATCTTGCTTGAGGAAAGTAAGAACTCCGGGACGTAAAAAGTACGTTCTCGTGATTGAGTAAGGGGCCAGATAGTCTTCTCAGATAGGAGACAGACTATACGTTGGAGGTTCGTGGAAAACGAATAAGAAACGGCAAAGGTACGCAATCTTAGTTTCCAGATTTTAATATGCTATTTTATTTATTGATTTATTTGCAAATGTATGTATGTATGTATGTATGTATGTATGTATGTATGTATGTATGTATGTATGTATGTATGTATGTATGTATGTATGTATGTATGTATGTATGTATGTATGTATGTATGTATGTATGTATGTATGTATGTATGTATGTATGTATGTATGTATGTATGTATGTATGTATGTATGTATGTATATATGTGCAAAGTTCTTTTACCTGTCGTAAACATTCGTTTAGCTCCCCGAGAATCGTCTCTTCGTCAAACATTTTGCCCTGGTATCTGTGTTCGTAATAATCCGAAATTTTCTGCCGAAGCTTCCGTGGCAATTTCCGGTAAATCATATACTCTTCTACCTGTTTGAACTGTGGGAAAAACAATTTATAAAGATATTTAATGTGACAAAAAGAGAAACACAAAACCAATCTTACTGCAATGTGTGTGTGTGTGTGTGTGTGTGAGAGAGAGAGAGAGAGAGAGAGAGAGAGAGAGAGAGAGAGAGAGAGAGAGAGAGAGAGAGAGAGAGAGAGAGAGGGAGAGAGAGAGAGAGAGAGTAGATGACTTCAAGCAAAGAGTCGTTGAAAGTCTGTCTTTATATATTGTTTGCATGGTGTGTCATTCAGACAGGTTAGTTCCAGACCCAGAACAGTGAATTAGGCAATACACCTGCATGAATCCAAACTAGGTTTTCAAATGAAGTGGACTCGTCCCACGTCTTTTTCTTAACAACCTTTTCTCTTTTTACAGACAGTATTTTTCAGAGATCATAATGACAAAGAACAAAAAATTAGGTAATGCATGGAAAAATTCAACATCTGTTTTTTAGAAATCTAAAAGGGGGAAAAGCGCTTTTAATAGAAATGATTGGGTTAATACAGTATTGTTGTAGTTAGTTTATTTGAACAACAATTGACAAATTATACAATTATTTATGATTACATCAACAAACACACGAATTATAAGCAGGGGCACCCGCAGAATAATATCTATGTAGTGGTTAGCTATTAAGCTTTAAGGATGTAGGCCGAAACATGTTTAAAGGTGGAATCTGGAGGGGGGTAGGGAATAGCAGGTGCCCCCCCATATGTGCGGGTGCTTATGATCATAATAAAGTAGACATTTCGATATTTCCATAAGCACGGATTCAAGCGGATAGCTATCTATAACCATCAACTTCATCAGGTCATAGCTCTTGCATGCAAAAACATGTTTAATTTCGCACAAGGCAGAATTCTAACAAATTTACCTGAATTGTTTCGTTTATGGTTTTTGTTCTCAGCTGGAATGACAAGGCATCATGTAATCTCTTCAGTGCCGGATTTAGACAAAGCGAGGCCCTAAGCTATAGAAAGCTATAGAGGTCATATTTGGTATAAAATAAATTTGATGGGCCCCTTCAGACTGAGTTCAGACTTTGGGGCCCTAAGCCGTAGCTTGTTTAGCTTATGCCTAAATCCGGTACTGAATTTCTTAGTCGAAAGACATTTCTGGTTATTGGTCTCAATGTGATAACAGAAATATTCTAATAGGAAGGATTTCCTAAGACATACGAAATTCAATTCACGTCAAATTGTAATTTAACCTTTAGGCATAACGCTGGCAGAGATTTTATGTTTATCCGGGGAAAGGTTCACAGTAGAGAATTGTACCGAATGTCACTCAATCTTTTAACGAAACACGGCGGTAGAGTTAGCAACAGTTACGAGCATTCTGGGGGAAATATAAGCGTACATCTGATAATGACCTTAAAATTGTTACATGTCTCATAAAAGCCATAGATGTCATGTAATGAAATTTCTCTTCAATAACGTCCACTGTGCATGAATAATTGTTAGATTCAGGCATGATTTGGCTGTCTCAGGAATATGGTTATAGAAAATATAGCCGTGGGTCAGAGTGTCCGATCTCTCTCGACTTAAAGGATTGACATTTTAGCTCATATTGTCGTTTGTTTTGATGCAATTTAAAAGTTCAAGACACGCACTACCTGGTATCGGTGCATGTATTCTTCCCGGGGAAAAAGACCGAAAGAAGAAAGAACACATGTCTGATGATAAGAAGGGAAAACAATTTGTGAAACGAACATACCTACTGGTTTCTGTCTAACGTGACAAACATTTGTCACCCTCAACAGTTTTTTTTTAAAAAGACAAAACACCCCAGAATATGTATGTATGTATGTATGTATGTATGTATGTATGTATGTATGTATGTATGTATGTATGTATGTATGTATGTATGTATGTATGTATGTATGTATGTATGTATGTATGTAGGTAGGTAGGTAGGTGGGTGGGTAAGTGTGTGTGTGTGTATGTATGTATGTATGTATGTATGTATGTATGTATGTATGTATGTATGTATGTATGTATGTATGTATGTATGTATGTATGTATGTATGTATGTATGAATGTAAAAAAGTATGTATGTATGTAACACAAAGAAGAGCGATTACAAGCTTTGTAAATTTTAAGAAAAATAATTTATTTCCCTAAAAAACACGGACAAAAGGCAAACATATGAAACAATATTTAAATTTTATATTGAAAATTCAAACATTTACTCTAATATTGTGAAAACACACAAGTCCTGCTGTGAATAAACAGTTCTAAATTGATACAGTCTGAATCTCAGTTCCGTTCCAAGATGGTGGATGATAACGACACACGAAGTTTAACACAAAATGTCCAGACTTTTCACTGTGAATCACAATTGGAATTGTTCTGTTTAAATTTAGAAATAAGTTCAGCAAATGTTTTTGTCCAAAGCCAGTAGTGTTGTTCTCCAGGGAAAATAATTATTTAGAAAGTAGATGAAGTACAGCTACCCCCACTAGCAATGCACATGTTGCTCCTCATAAGTACGAACGAACAACTCTTTCCAGCACAGAAATACCTTTTAAGGTATTAGAAAGTCTTTAAGATGTTATGATGTGACTCTTATGACCGCGACTGATTAAGTCTATTTTGTTACAGGTAACTGAACATTTAAAGCAAAATAACACGTCATTTCATGTACACATGCACGAAGGACACGTGTGATTTTGAAATCACACATGGGTATTAGAAAATGTAAACAAGTATTAGTTTAGAAACAACCTCGATCAAGGCCAATTATTTACATAGCTATTCCTAACTGTTTACTTGCAACGACAAAATCTTCATGCGAAAATCGTGCTTACACGAATCACATTTACGTTTTAAGTAAACTCGATGTTTCTAACAAAATATCAGACCCATGCAAGCATACTTATTTTCATAATAATAATTACATGTAATGATATAAAATGAAATAAAATTAAATAATTCAAATATTAACACACATGTAATTTAACTACAGGATCGTAACAGTATGTATGTATGTATGTATGTATGTATGTATGTATGTATGTATGTATGTATGTATGTATGTATGTATGTATGTATGTATGTATGTATGTTGTTGTTCTGGGACTTAACGCCATTTTCAGCACACGATAGGTTATAAATGGCAGCCAGTATTAATGGTGGAGGAAGAAATCTGGAAATCCGCGGATAGAATCATCGATCCACGAGAAGCTACTGGCAAGCTTTGTTACAAATCCACCGAATCTTAGACTCGATCCCACGCAGACAGAGGTGAGATGACAGTGATCCGTAACGGAGAGCGCTTTAGACGACTCGGCCACTCGGGGCCCCTTATATGCATGTATGTAGGTATGTAAGTAGGTAGGTAGGTAGGGAGGTAGGAAAGTAGGTATGCATGTATGCGTGTAGCGGTTCTATACGGTGCCAATTAAATATTGCTACTATTGTGCTGCTTTGTCGTAAGATAGCAGTTTTGTTTTGAGCGCAATAGAAGTTTAATATCGAACCCCAGAATCAGTTTTATATCGAGCGCAATATCAGTGTAATATTGAGCCCAATAACAGTTTTATATCGAGCGCAATAGCAGGTTAACATCGAGCCCAATATCAGTTTTATATCGATGGCAATATCAGTTTAATAACGAGCCCAATAGTAGTTTAATATCGAACCCAATAGCAGTTTAATATGAACACTCTGGTGGCTACACTGCACACATCGTAGCGAGTTGACTGAACAATTGTTAAAGCTACGTTAAAAATCCGAATCACATACACAAAGTAGTTTAATATCGATCTTAATAGTTTACTATTGAACCTAAAGGATGTTGAATATCAAGCCTAATAACAATTTAATATCGAGCCCATTAGCTTAATATCAAGCCTAATAACAATTTAATATCGAGCCCATTAGTTTAATATCGAGCCTAATAACAGTTTAATATCGAGCCCATTAGTTTAATATCGAGCCTAATAACAATTTAATATCGAGCCCATTAGTTTAATATCAAGCCTAATAACAATTTAATATCGAGCCCATTAGTTTAATATCGAGCCTAATAACAATTTAATATCGAGCCCATTAGTTTAATATCGAGCCTAATAACAATTTAATATCGAGCCCATTAGTTTAATATCAAGCCTAATAACAATTTAATATCGAGCCCATTAGTTTAATATCGAGCCTAATAACAATTTAATATCGAGCCCATTAGTTTAATATCGAGCCTAATAACAATTTAATATCGAGCCCATTAGTTTAATATCGAGCCTAATAACAATTTAATATCGAGCCCATTAGTTTAATATCAAGCCTAATAACAATTTAATATCGAGCCCATTAGTTTAATATCGAGCCTAATAACAATTTAATATCGAGCCCATTAGTTGAATATCAAGCCTAATAACAATTTAATATCGAGCCCATTAGTTGAATATCGAGCCTAATAACAGTTTAATATCGAGCCCATTAGTTTAATATCGAGCCTAATAACAGTTTAATATCGAGCCCATTAGTTTAATATCGAGCCTAATAACAGTTTAATATCGAGCCCATTAGTTTAATATCGAGCCTAATAACAATTTAATATCGAGCCTGATAACGGTTTAAAATATCGAGCCCGATAGTAGCTTACTATCGAGTCTAACAACAGTTTAATATCGAGCCTAATAGTTTAATCTCGAGCCTGATAACAGTTTAATATCGAGGCTAGAGAGATTATAGATCGGTAGTAGATAGGGTGACATTCGTTAAGAGATAAAGCTTCCTCGTACCCAATATGATAACATCTCTAGAATACTTGTAAATTTGTAAATTACAACCAATCGGTGTTGGTACACAAGAAAGGGTGAAAAAACAACTCTTGTATCGAAGATACAATGAGACAGGTTCTAAAACAAGTGTACATTAAAATGCATCAAATATATTCAGGAATTCAAACACTAACACTATGTACTTATTGACAATTTTAATAATCCTAAACATCCTTGAAGACTCAATTTTTTCGTTTATAAAATTACTAAAAAAGAAAGAAATATATGCTCAAGTTCCTTGACTGCATTTTCAATTTTTTGATTTGCAATGAGTCGAAATTAAAAAGAATTTGAACGTGTATGAACAAAACAAATGATATCTCAAGGCTACGTTGCACTAAAAAAATAGTTACACTTAATTAAATATATGAACAACCGATAATATCGTTTTATTCTTGCCTCAAAGTCGTCACAATATTTTTTCCTTCTATGCGTTAGAAACTAAAGACTTATTTAAACAGTGTGTAAATGGCATGATATTCCGTCTGCTTTCTAGAATGTTCAGTATTGCATCTATTTAATTTCATAATGTCATTCTGACGGGTCAACAATATATGTACAAGTTTAAGGAGTTCGATCAATATCTCACATTCAAATTGGCGCTTATGGCAAATGTAGGTAACTGTTTTTTCATTTGACTACTACAAAGAAGAGTATTATGCTGAAGATTATGAAATTCAAGCTTTGTAATTATTAAATGGGTGACATACTGTGCAGATAGGCTTAAATTTCAACGTATATGTGGGGTTGTTTTGGAGACCTTTGTCTTACAATGGTACTTATTTTGGAGGCCTCTGCGTTATAATGGTACTTGTTCATTATAAGGAAATTTTTACATGTTTGTTGTTGTTGATTTCGAGTCAAGGCATCATCAAAAGAGCATATGCTTTCTAAGCCTTACAGACGGACTAGTTAATAAAATACACTATAAATAAGCAATGTAGTCAAACTTCCATTAAATCCTATGTGGTGTCAAACCTCCCTTACATCCTATGTAGTGTCCAACCTCCCTTAAATCCTATGTAGTGTCAAACCTCCCTTAAATCATATGTAGTGTCCAACCTCCCTTAAATCCTATGTAGTGTCAAACCTCCCTTAAATCCTATGTAGGGTCACACCTCCATTAAATCCTATGTAGGGTCAAATCCCCATTAAATTGTATGTAGTGTCAAACCTCATTTAAATGATATGTAGGGTCACACCTCCATTAAATCCTATGTAGGGTCAAATCCCCATTAAATTGTATATAGTGTCAAACCTCATTTAAATGATATGTAGGGTCCAACCTCCATTAAATCCTATGTAGGGTCAAATCCCCATTAAATCGTATGTAGTGTCAAACCTCATTTAAATGCTATGTAGTGTCGAACCGCCATTAATCATATGTAGTATCGAAACCTACCTTAAATCTCATGAAGGGTCATACCTCCATTAAATCCTATGTAAGGTCAAATCCCAATTAAATCCTATGTAGTGTTAAACCTCCATTAGATCCTATGTAAAATAAAACCCCATTCAATCCTATGTAAGATTAAATAACATTAAATTATACGCAGTGTCAAACCCCCATTCAATTCGATGTAGTTTCAAATCCCCATTACATCACATGCAACACTAAACCCTTTTAAATCCTGTGTAAGATCAGTTCCAATTGAATCCCATGAGAATCAAACCCAATTATCAAGTCCCCATTAAATCCCGTGTAAGATGAAATCCAATTAAATCATATGAGGATCAAACCTCCATTACATCATATGCAACATCAACCCCTATTAAATCCTATGTAAGATCAAACCCCATTAAATCCTATGTCAAATCAAACTACATTAAATCCTATATAGTGTCAAATCTTCATATACCACGTGTAGTGTCGAGCAAATCCACATGAAATCCTATGTAGGGTCAAATTGTATAAGATCAAACTCCAGTAAGTCACATGTATTACCAAATCCCCATTAAATCATATGTAGTGTACAATCCCCACTAAAACCAATGTAAGATCAAACTCCATCAAATCTGCGTAAGATCAAACCTCCATTAAATCCTACGTGAGATTAAGCACATTAAATCTTATGCAATATCAACCCAAATTAAATCCAATGAAGTGTCAAATTCCCATAAAATATACGTAAGATCAAACCTCATTATAGCCTTTGCAAGATCAACCCCAATAATTACTATGTAAGATCAAACCCCAATACTTCCGTTGTAAGATTAAACCCTATGCAAAATCAAATCCCATTAAATCCTATGTTGGGTCAAATTCCCATTAAATCTACGTAAGATCAAACCCTATTAAATCTCGTGTAAGATCAGATCCAAATAAATCATATGAGGATCAAATCCCCATTAAATATATGCAAGATGAAACCCCATTAAATCCTGTAAAAGATGAAATCCAATTAAATCCTATGAGGATCAAACCTCCATTAAATCATATGTAAGATCAAATCCTCATTAAGTGTATGTAAGATCAAACCCCATTAAATTCTGTGTAAGATGAAATTCAATTAAATCCTATGAAGATCAAACCTCCATTACATCATATGCTACATCAAACCTCCATTAAAGCATATATAAGATTTAACCCCCATTAAATCTACTTAAGATCAAACCCCATTAAATCCTGTGTAAGATGAAATCCAATTAAATCATATGAAGATCAAACCTCCATTACATCATATGCAACATTAAACCTCCATTAATCCTATGTATGAACAAACCCACATTAAATCTACGTTAAGATCAAACCCCATTAAATCCAGTGTAAGATGAAATCCTATGAGGATCAAACCTCCATTACATCATATGCAACATCAAGCCTCCATTAAATCCTATGTAAGAACAATCCCCTATTGAATCTACGTTAAGATCAACCCCCATTAAATCCTGTGTAAGTTGAAATTCAATTAAATCCTATGAGGATCAAAACTCCATTAAACCTTATGTAGGATCAAATCCCCATTAAATCATACGTAGGGTCCTACACTCCTTAAATACCTTGTAAGATGAAACCCTCATTAACTCCTATGTAAGTTCAAACCAAATTAAATCCAATGTAAGCTCAAATCCCCATTAAATTCTATAATGACTCATGTCTCAATTAGATAACATCTAGTGTCATACTTTCATTAAATCCTACGGAAGATCAAACCTCCATTAAATTCTATGAAAGGTTATACCTCCATTAAATAACATGTCTGGTCATACACCCATTAAATAACATCTAGGGTATTACACTCATTAAAACACTGTTGTAGAGATTGAACTTACAACCATACCCATGTTGATAAACAATGTTAGTGTTGTCTGTGTTTTGTAATAATTTTGATGTATTCCATATGGTTTAATTTTCTAGCTTTTAATTATCGACAATTTCTGGATGTAAAATTTCCGAGCAGCTTTCTACAATAACATTGTTTGCATAACATAAATTGTGAAATGGTTAATTTGCTGAAGGACGTAGAGTTTGGTTTAAAATGTTGGTGTCTTGAGTATGAATTTAAGCGCGGTGTTCAGAAACTTTTGTGACTATTGGACATGGACACGGTTTTACAAAATTTATCAAACTTTGGCATCAAAATTGTTATTTTTTTAATCATTTTGCTTGCATTGTTTCTAACAATATTGCTAATGGGCCTTTTTACCCACTCAACGAATTATATCCGTTATTTAAACAATCCACTCAAATATCCTCTGTTGCTGATTTCTTATCTTTGATGCATGTTGTATACACAGAAAAAATTCGTTGCCAATAATGTAATAAGAATGGTATATGTATGTATGTATGTATGTATGTATGTATGTATGAATGTATGTATGCATGCATGTACGTACTCGCGTACGTACACACACACAGATATATATATATATATATATATATATATATATATATATATATATATATATATATGTGTGTGTGTACCTATGTATGCATGTGTATATATGTGTATATTTATGTATGTTTAAACGTATGCATGCATGTGTGTGTATGTGTGAATATGTATGTATGTATTTATGTATGTACAGTGGCATTACTAAGGTTGGTGTCACCCAGAGCGGAAACTCATAGTGTCACCCCCATGGACCTGCTTCCTACACAAAAATTCAAACATTTTAGAGACAGACATGTGCAGTAATTCATGGTGTCACACAGTACCTGATTTACCATTGTGTTTAGATGTGCTTAAGCACAGGAATTTGTTGGCCAGAGAAACCATCTACTTGGCAAAAAAAAAAAAAATTACGATGAATTTTTCAAAAGTAAGTGGTCTCATAACTTAACTAGCACAGGGCCTCATTTGTCCTAAATCCGGCACTGGTTTCACCCCATAGACTCCTCATTCCTGCACAAAAATTCAAAATAATTTATAGACATTTATTTTCGTGTCACCTTCTCTAATGGTGTCCTAGGTGTGGTCCGCATCCGCAGCACCCGATTTGTGATGCCACTGGGGATGTATGTGTGTGTGTATGTATGTATGTATGTATGTATGTATTGTATCATCCTGACAATAATCATACCTTTTCGTTGTATAGGCGTCTGGAAGTGTCAAAAGACTGGATAATACTCGTCGTGTGACCAAGGAAAAGAGCATAGCACGAGGCTCCACTGAGCATGCTCAGAATAGTCAACCAAGCGTCCGTCAAATTTTGTGGCGGGAATCTGCCGTAACCAATGCATAGCATGTGTGATAAAGCCTTGAACAGAGCCCATGTATATTGCTCGGCCCAATAAGCGTCCTGAAAACATGGTGCAGAGTAATTGTGGAATATATTTGACGTTTAGTATTTGGTTGATTGATCAAACAACATTTTCTGGCAAATGCATAAACTGTTTTACAAGACGACAGCATAAATAGCAATGACAGAGACGGAGGTGAAGTGGGGTGGGAGTGGGGGTTCGAAAACCACGCCCGATCAGGTCAATTGTTGGGTTGTTTTCTATCCCAGATTTCTAAAGGATCGTGGCTTTTCTTAAAAGGGTACCAAAGAAAAAATATATTTTTCTTTACTCAGAAGAAGAATAATACCTCCCAAAAAAACCGTGCTCAACAATAAAAGAAAGACGGTCGAATTTCAAGTGAAACGTGACTGTACGTTTGTCTATTTGTGAGCCAGATCCAGTCCTAGCCCCCACCCCCGGTTAAATAACACACACACACACACACACACACACACACACACACACACACACACACACACTATCGTACTGTCATTGGCGCTACAATGCAATTTTCTTAATACAGGCATAACATCGATGTTTGTCATTCGGAGTTCAACATACAGGACCGACAAGTGTGTGTGTGTGTGTGTGTGTGTGTGTGTGTGTGTGTGTGTGTGTGTGTGTGTGTGTGTGTGTAAGGAGGAGAAGGCAGTCATGGTATATGCCCTGGGACCCTGCCAAGGCAAAACAACATTTTTAAAGTTTTACAAAAGAAATTTTTAAATAGGACTAGGAGAGGCCCGGGTGTTCTGCTCATTATTGACCTGCCAACATCCCTATCTCTTACGCCGAGAAAATGATTCGTCAATCAGATCGAGATAACCAGATATGTAAGCAGTTTTTAAGGCTCTTCACTTACGTGAAAGAAAAAAAAAACACTTCAGACCAGAGTTCGTATCTAATTAATTACCAGATAAGACCCCTCCTCACCATCTCCCTTATTTCTGCATTTGTCAATGATAGCATTTGTGATACAATTATCCTCATTTTTTTATATTGATTTGAACTAATCGTAATAATAGTGGCCATATCCGTCTAGTTCAATAATTGATTTATAGACAGGAACAAAAGTAAATTGCCCTGCATGTTCGGAGTAAAATATATTCAATTTTACTCGTAAGTAATATTATGCTAAGTTAAGTTTTCACGATGTTCTAAAATGAATTGAAAATAGAAATATAATAACTTTAAATTTAAATCTGAATGCTGAATCGCGTCCATTTTGACATGAGAACACAAATCTGGACACTACATAGTGACAATATTGACATGTGTAAGACAAATCTGGACACTGAATCTTGTCGATGTTGATATGTCAAGACAAATCTGGACACTGGGTAGCGTCGATGTTGACATTTATAAGACAAACATGGATACCAAATCGGATTGATATTGAATTTATTTTAAGACAAATCTAGATACTGAACAGGATCGATATTGTTTAAAATAGTCCTGGATAGCGAAACATGTTCATATTGATATTTTTAAGAAAAATCTGGATAATGAATCGTATCAATGTTGACATGTTTTAAGACAAATCTAGATACCGAATCGGACTGATATTGACATGCTTACGATAAATCTGGATACTGAATAGTGTTGATATGGATCTGTTCTGAGGCAAATCTGGACATTGAATGGTGGCGATACACATAAGACAAACCTGTATACCGAATCGTGTCGATATTGACAGGTTTAAGACAAATTTGTATACCGAATCGTGTTGATATTGAACGTTTAAGACAAATCTGTACAACAAATCGTGTTGATAAGGACATGTTTAAGATAGATCTGGATGCGGAATAGTATTGATATTGACATATTTAAGATAAATCTGAAAAACTGAATAGTATTCATATTAACATGCTTAAGATAAACCTGTATATATATATATATATATATATATATATATATATATATATATATATATATATATATATAATATACATATTGGAATAAATTTGGAGAAAAATCGAATATATAGGTGGATTTACATTTAAATATATGCACAATGAAACATGAATTGGAAACTTTGTTGAAAATCTGTTGATACGGATTTGTTTTCAGATATTGTTAAATGTATATACTAATATTTATGATACTACTACACCTAAATATTTCCATATTTGACTTACGTTCACACTGATATTGACCTACCTGCAGTTCTTCAATAGACACCCAGCAGTCTTTCGGGAAATCTTGAAGCATGGGAACTAGGAACTGCAGACAGCCGTTCCAATGACCCAACAGAAACATAAGGCAGACTAGATTGAAAATACGCATAAACTTTCCCGCCAGGGCTAGAAACTGAAATATAGGAATCTAGTTCTCATAATGGTTGCTTTCTCAGTTTAAAGAAGAAAGTTTGTTTTAAGTAAATCAAGTGTATGTAAAGAAGAAACATTTAACTACGAAAAAGGTATAAATTGCAACTTAAAATTCTAAAATGCCCAGTTTGAGTATATACTGCATTATAAGTAGAATCTCACTGTAAAATACATTGACCCTGATCTGCCACCGCATAAAGCTCCGGAGATCAGGGTCTATGTTACTACTGATTGCTTCCAACAAACTGTACAGACCCACATATTCCCGCGCATTATGCGATGATTGAGATGGGATTGTGCTCTTTACAGTTTGACTCGACTTGTAAGCGAGTATATGCGGATAATTAACAACTAAATTAAATTAAACAATAATATTGGAAGTAAACAAAGCTTGGTGGGAAAGAGAAAAGTGAGTCATACCACTTTATTTGACTATCAAGCAATGTAATAATATAAGTATTTTACATTCGAAGAAAACGCTAAATTGTTGACTGTTTTAATTAGTAAACTAATAATTGATCATATAAATATGCACGTTGTTAAGTCTTCTTTAGAATAAATTCTTTCTCCATTGTTTAGTATCTCGAATAATGTTTGAGTCATTGATGGCCAAGCTCATTTTTGCACGTAATTCATAATTGACGTCAACAATGGTGCAATTTCTGAAAAAATTATCCGTGAGATTAAGTTCAATTTAAAGATATGAGCGATTAAACATTGAAATCTAGGGTTATATGGTTTGGTGAATATATTTTATTTCTCTACAACTTGAACTAATAGCAGAGCAAATCATGCAACCTGCAAATCTACTGCACAGCAAAATGTGTATATTATGCATACACGTTCAGAAGCCGACCCATTCATTCCAAGAGTAGGCACGGCATTCTTAAGACTTTTCTCAAATTGGGCACTGTTACGCTTTGGATGCACGGATCAAATTATTTCAAATAGGGTAAAAAGGTAAACCAAACATTTTCTAACTCGGTGTATATGTTCACATAAATTAATTGCATCGTAGCTCCAAATTTAAATGGTCATCGTATCGTTTGAAAAAAATGGCATTCAATTTGTGCCACTGAATAATGAGTTATGTGCATATGCAAAGTCACAAAGACAATGAATTCAGGTCGGCCTACGTACGATGTATGCTCAGCAAATAGAACCAAAAATAGAGTTACATCTCCTTTAAAGGTATGTGTGCAAAACTAAAGCATGCAAGCAGCTGTGAATATATACTGTACTAAATGTAACGATTCAATGACATTGATAAAGACGCCTTTTACCTCAATCAATGAAGAGTCAAATTACTTGATATTCAGATGCGCATAAATAAATATTTTTAGTGTATCTATTTATTGATAATTTGGCAGAGTAGGTATAACATGGTGTGAATTAAATTTTGTCTCGCTGAGTCAATAACTCCTTGGTAAGAACCACAACCAGTACTTATAATTCACTGTCGTCATGCACACTAATGCAATCTGGAGGGCACATTTTCCGATCGATGCCACATTGGAAGAAGACGAAACAAACTTTATATCTTCATGTACACAATGAGGTTTTGAGCGTATAGCTGTATAATACTGTGCTGATGCTATGTCGCTGAATTTTAATTGTTTATCTGAAACATATTGTTCAGGAAATACAAAAAGTTAACACGAAATAAAATCCACAGTAACCATGATACTTGTGAATGTTAATCTGTGCACTTGTTAATTCCTGCGTTTACTAACTAGTAGTTATATTATTTATAATTCCATTTTCATTTACGATGCGGTCTGCAGTTTACGCGACTAGACAACGCAAAACAGCGTCTACTTAATCGTAATTTCGGCCTATGCCCAAGAAGGATGTGTCTATTACCTCTTTCCGGCTCAGTGACCATATCGCCTCTTTCAGCTACCTTGAAGTTCCATTAAAGCATAAGTACACAAAAGGATAATGTATGTTGGTTGCTGGAGCAAAGCTTACATGCATTTCATTCATTTTTATGTGCCTGAAACTGTTATCAACTTTCCATATACATTGTCCTGTTTGAAGAATTTCAGTCACCTCTCTATGCAAGACGAATGCAATAGTCAGTGCTGAATAAGCACTGATAAAACTGTTACAGTAGAAACACTTTCACGACTAGGAACGTGAAAAAGATGATGCTTGTGGTATCGGTCGATATTCTAATGAAGATATATATATATATATATATATATATATATATATATATATATATATATATATATATATATATATATATATATATATATATATATATATACATATATATATACACACATATATACATACATATATATATATATATATATATATATATAGATATATATATATATCTATATATATATATATATATATATATATATATATGTAAGTCTGAATTTTTTTTCTTGTTATCGATGCAGACGGTAGGTTTTGTCTTTTAAATACAAATATCCCATACAAGAAAGTTGTGTTTGTATTTTGAAATCGGATCTCCGTTGAGAATATAGTGTATTTACAAACAAGAGGAATAAAAAGCGATAATGGACGTTCCGAACGTTGGAATAACCACTCAGCTGTTTCCGCATTGGCCATTTTGCAGCATAAAGTGTTTGTTTACGACGGAGATAAACTATTGTAACCCATTGTAGCAAGAGTAGACTGTAAAACTAAAATTTCGTCTGCGTATCATGGGCAAGAAATGTATGGACCGGAAAGACTGTTCTTTGAGTTTTGTTTTGGAAATTACTATATGAGAGTCGTGCACTAGAAAAGCAAAATATCGTGTTAACTTGTATTAGTACTAATAAAGAATATTTCGTAAATGAAATCATATGTGAGCCAAGATATGTATTTCTCAGTTACGAATTGCCTATAGAAAGTGATTCATACTTAGGGTTTAGTCATAAAAAATGAATGCAAGTAAAGTCAATGCATTTGGAAACATGCACTCCACAGGGTATACATTCATTTTGTACAGATCCCATTAGCGTATATAAGGAATAATGATAATGATATTGATAAAAGTCCAATAAATTATAATAGGTTAAATATACTTTTCACTTTAAATGTGATTTTAAAATCAAATAAAACATATTTGCAAATATTTAAAATACCGTGACAAGTATTTACTTATTTTCGCTACTTGTCATCATTCCTCCTGTCAAGGGAAGTCAAGATCTAGGCGGTATGTGTCCGTAGACCTCGGTATAGCGACTGCACAGTAGTTTTAAGTGAGTCGCCTGGTCCTTGCATTTTATTCAAAATTCCTTTAGCTTTTCAAGTATATAAATGTCCTACTTTTAAATAATCGATCAAAGTTTTTAAAAATATCAGACAAGAAAACCAGCTTGTAAGAAAACTCGACATAAGAAAACTCAGCAAAGCTAACAGCACAGTTAGAGACTAAAATTATATTGAATCGGACATGATGCTTTTGAGTTTCTTTTCAATTTGAAGAAAAAAATTTACTATAAGAAATGCCTAATGAAAAAAGTTATTGCACCAGTTATACCATTTTATCGCGGAAGGATTTCGTTTTAGTCCAGGTTGCTCAGATTCCTTCAAAGGTCTAAGCCGATTGTGGCCACTGCCACGAAAATCTCGAATTAGTTGGCATGCTCTAGATATAGGATGTTGACATTGGTAACACATAAATCTTTGCACTAGAATTATTATGCGCGAGCGCCAATTAAAACTACCACAGTGTTAAAATTAGACAAAAATGCAAAGAATATAATTAGAAAAAATACATGTGCCATCAGCCTTCTTACGTTTCGATGCCGTTTTGAGAAAAATTAAAAAGAATTTAAATGAATTAACTAATTCTACAACTTGTTTCGAAAACATTTTTCTCATTATCATTGCTAAATATATCAACCTGGTTAATAAAATTAATCTAGGGGGGGGGGGGAACAGACAGTTTGATCATCATAGATATTTAGTATTAAATCGGCACTGAATAATGCGGTTTGAAGAAGATTCCGCACGGCAAGAACTGCATGGAAAAGTTAAATTGATACCAGTCTGAGATTTCGGATTTAGATGATTTGGCGGTTATAAATGGTGAACATGAAGAAATATACATGTCAGAGGTTGAGTTTTTATTTCTTAATATTTTAGTTTTCGTTTTCTTTTATTAAGGGAAACTACTCTCTAATAGACCGAAAACACTGACTCTAAAAATTTTAAATATTATGGTTTGTAACGGTGCAAATTTCTGTCGATCTATGAAGAGCACATTAATTTGGGCAGGTGAACGATTAATTAGATTGATGAGAACCGGCGCGTGTTTAAATCACCATAATGCACGGATTAGTAATGTCTGTGTCATGGTGTGAAGCAATTCTTGATTAAGGCTATGTTTACTTAACCGTCAGACGGACTGGAAGGATAGGATTAACTTTCGATCTTGTATTGGAATTATTAGATTTGAGATTTTCCAGAATTAGTTATTTGAGAATTTAGAGGTCACGCAGACTACAATATATGCGTCTGGTTATTTTAAAGGCGGGAGATGTATTTAATTCGGAATGGTTATGCTAGATAAGGGACGTGATTCCCTCACGAATTCTGGGGTTTAATATGTCCCAGCATAAAAAGTTTAGTCAGTCTACGCTTTTCTGCAAGAGAAAACAAATATAAGAGACTCGGGGTTTGAATTTAGAAGAAATTCACTCGTAAATAATTATCCAAGTGATCGAACATCTGGAAAGTCGACGGACACGATTTTGGCGGTAGAAGCGAGTAAAAGCTTGAAACACAAGGTGCAATAGCTCAACGGGACGTAACCACGTACCTTCCTATCGAAGTATCTACGTATCACGTACTTATATATCCACCTACCCACACAAAGTTCTTTTTGTTTCTTATTTTAAGAGCATAGACTCGTAACAATATATATATATATATATATATATATATATATATATATATATATATATATATATATATATATATATATATATATATATATATATATATATATATATATATATATAACTTTGAAACCGTTTTAAAATAAATTAAAATATTTGAAATAGGCAAAACCAACAAGTTCATACTGTACTGCAGGAGTATCTTCCTTGAAAGTACCATACTTCTATATAGGAGCCAAAATTAAATAATTTATATAATGTTACAAAAGGAATTTATTGTGACAGATTAGGGCATCCCAATCCTACAACTCGCTTAAAAGTCACTGCTATCTATATGATCAGCCTGTGATTTTCTCCCTTCAGTTTCTTGCATTTTTTCAACAATAATCTTTCGCCAGCCACCTGTGATAAAAGTAAGGTGAAATTGAGAAGTCTAGGGGCGGGTGTGGGTGGGAAGGGAGAACGTTTTGTGTTGCAGAGTAAGTTTAGATTCTGGGGCAAGTCTAGATCAATTTAATATGACAAAGAAAAAGAAGCATAGTTAATAAATGCCTGTTTGTAATCTTATAAATAAAAGAACATAAATTCACATATGCAACCATTGTCTGCTATATGGTAATTACTGCCTGAAGCTCAAAATAATTAACAACCACTAAAGTGTTTGACAATTGGAGAGTGTGCAGTATAAATAATTCGCGGCATGGATGCTCTATGTCGCTATTAACAGCATTTAAATATCATAATAATAAATCTGTGTTAAAAACATAATGTAGTGATTCTATGCACTTATTTAACCAATTTATTATTTGGAAATTATCAACTAAATAGGTTATCCTTTTCATTAAATTATCTCTTGAAGGATATAGAATAGCAAGATAATATTGATAGATATATAGGCATACATATTGACAGACCTACATGGATGGATGGAAAAACTGGTATACAGATTCAAAGATCCATGTAAATACTGATTGAAATAAGGACATACAGGCCGACAATAAATAAAGATTGATAACAATAGATACATCTCAACGTTCGTATATAAATATATATATATATATATATATATATATATATATATATATTTATATATATATATATATATATATATATATATATATATATATATATATATATATATGTGTGTGTTTGTGTAGGTATATATATATATATATATATATATATATATATATATATATATATATATATATATATATATATATATATATTGGAGCAAAGGAAGCCAACTAGACTAAAACAAGTACACAACATCACAATAAAGCTCATGTGATTGAAATAAGATAAAAAAATAAAATGTTTTAGGATCCATATATGAAAAATTATAAATTTTAATATCCTTGTATATACTAAATCAATCCAAACTAAAACAAGAGTTCTTAGACTGGGCTGCAATTTATTGACCGAGAAAAACTTGAATCAATCCAAGAAAAGACCATTTCGTTTGCCCATTTATCCTTTCACCTGCGGATAACTCAAACCATATTTCTTACTCAAGGAAAGATCCATCTTACCAACCTTTTAAGAAAAGTTTAATTTTTATGTTGGAGTTAAAATGTATTCACATGATGTCTGTCAAAGGTTAACTGCAATACGAACTTTTTGTCATGGCCGTTGTCTCTGATCCTGAGATGGAAGATCACCGACACTGTCACAGACAACACCATAATATACTTACTTGCTAAGTTTGGTTAAATATGTAATTAATATATTTGCTCACTCACCACACTCAGTTAATTAAGTAACATAATTCAAGCAAATATGCATTAATCAGATGTATGCACAAGCGGGTTTTTTTTATAAAATCCATTCATACTTGTTTGTTTCATCATGCTTTTAGCTAGATATTCGAAGATATCCGAGTCAATATCATTGAACGTAACCTTCAAATTATTTTCAGCAATGACGACTAATTTTGTTAGTTGAAATCTAATAAATATAAAGTCTTTTCAAGTCACTGTCTTTATTAACTCGTTCCAAAAACTCAGGTATTAGAGGGATAAGCAATAATTTACATACGCAGATCAATTCAGCTTATTTCGTATTGTATTTTGTAATGTCTATGCAGACATTTTGCTAGCAAATACTTATTTTTTTATGAGTTAGAGAGAGAAAACTTGCACGAAGATACTTTGCCCTACAACTACTAATACTACTACTACTACTGTTGCTGCTACTGCTATTATTATTATTATTATTATTATTATTATTATTATTATTATTATTATTATTATTATTATTATTATTATTATTATTATTATTATTATTATTAATTGGATTTTCGAAAAGGACGCTATTGTATCGTATTGAAGATCAGACCAACACCATTTTGTTAAAAGCTTTGTACATATGCTATAATAATGCATAAGTGAAAACCATGTGTCAAGATTTTCAAGATGGCCGTCAAGAAAGCCAGTATTGGAGTAAGATCATTATCTGCGTAATAAATGAATAAATATATATTGCAAGAGAGTAGTCGTCTTTTAAATGTTGGTTTGGCCTCCCATTCAGAATTAGCTGTTATGAGACTTTGTCCAACTTTTTTTTTTAAATTTGTTTGGTAAAAACATTAGCATCATTAACATTTATGACCAAATATATAAAGTGAGAAGTGTTTTAGTACAAATAATATGTCGATACAGCCATTAATTAATAGCAGCGATCAGATGATTTTTAAAATGGCCACACTGATTAACACAATTTTTATTTAAGACTAGCTAGATATCATAAATTAAAAAATAAAAAACATGTCTATAAGAAAAGTAGATATAACAGGATTTTAAATATGACTACATTGGCAGTTGGATCGGTATATTTGTATTTATAGTCGAGTACCTAACAAGTTTAGTAAAAGCCCCATATCGCTGCGACTATCACTTTTTGGAAAGATTTTGAAAAAAGGCAGTATGGCTATGAAACTGAGGTAGAATTGGTATCATTATTTTCATTTTGGACTACCTCGAAGTATTCCTGCCAAAACTGAACGTCCAAGTAGCAACATTTTCATTTCAACACCTCTGTCAGTTCTTGAGAAGTACAGGCAGTGTAAACAAGGGTTGAACTAAACAATATAAAAAGTTGTTTTTTTTATATTGAAAATTCCACGTCTATGCAACAATCCATTCAGGATAATCAGCAATAATAATATTTTCAAGATGACCAACACGGCACCATCTTGGATATCAGATCTGCACCACTTTCATGTCGGTTCAAGAAAACGTTGAGATTGATGCAGGTGTAAGGTGTTATGACAATCATTTATATAAATTAAGAGTAGAGATAGCAAACGTGAGTGAACGGAAGTTCGACGGACAAACGACAAAAGACAGTATGCATTCTAACAAGTTTCTTTCACCTGATCTATGACTATTAGAGCTAACAGTTAATAGGTCTTCACCATAACAGCGAAATAGAACATATTAATTGACAATAATTTTGTACTGAATTTCAGTCAATAATTATCTCAACCCTATCAATACCATTTTATACTGAGGAGATTAATTATTTACAAAAGATCTTCTGGATAAGATATTACCATAAACGAGTGATTTTCAATTTTTCAAGTCACAAAGAAATACATTACTTTAATATGAAATGAAATCATTAAAACAAGATGCAGATAATAACTAAGAAATATTCGATTTCTTTTATTGAATTATTATCTTGGCAACCTTTAAATTTATCTGAACTGTTTGTAGATAACTATGAAGACAATTGTTAGAAAGTGTCTTGAGGTGTTAGAACTAATAAGTTTGAAGTGAAACAATTTTCGAAAGAGAATTTTGAAAAGGAATTTAATTGTAGGCTAACAATAATAGACTCGGTACACTTTGTACCCAGTTCAAATGGAGATTTGACAGACTCATCAAAACAGTTGTTTATCCGGAATTAGGTGGTTTTGGTCCTAATAAGCAAAAATAAACGCCTACGTGTCAGGCTAAAAATCTCACACAACATTAAAGCTGCATCACCTGACAAGACACAGTTTAAACTGATATGACGTGTGTGTTCTCTAATGCAGAACGTTCGGCGGCCTAAGTGGTTAGAGCGTCGGTTTCCGATGCTAGAGGTCGCGGGTTTTGACCCCGGCCTAGCCATACCAAAGACTTATAAAAATGGTATCAGCAACTGCCTGACTTGGCGTTCAGCATTAGGAGTTTAGTGTTGGGACTGGTCGATCTTGTGTCAAGATATGTCACTGGTTGGGACAAAATGTTCTATGTCTGCGGCATGATCCCACAGTGACAGACATTACCGTAAACGAACTCAGCCCCACCTTCTTACGATGCTGTTATACATTTTGGAGAAAAAAAAATTTGTTCATGATACATCATTAGGAAGAAATTACATCCTGTCTTTGCTACTGTACTATTTCTTACAAGGAAATGCAGCTTTAATTATCCAACTATAATGGAACTCTCTTCAGACGAACTCCAAAAAAGCACCTAATAATTGTTCGGAAAAGTGACGCATGAACTGGTTGGATTATCTTACAATACATATTTAAATTTTGTGTGCTATATCCAAAAATAATTAAATCCGAGTTCGTAAACAGGGCGTTCCACTATATTCAAATGGTGCTGAAATTTGTTACAATCTACCAACTCTTCTGCTATAAACGCACAAAAGACCAAGCACGATAGGGAGCAAACGAGCCGTAACAAGCTAAGAATGTCATAATTGTTCTTCGTTTTATTCAGCCATAGTTAGCGAATGCTATTTCAGGACAAAATGTTTGATATTATATGCCGTTTTCTTGATGACATAAAGCGTCTAAAATGTGCGCTATATCAATGATTTGTTCTCATTTAAGTTTTAGGCCAGAAGTAACTTGTTTTTACGTGCAAAAATATTGAAGACATCTGTCTTAAGTAACATGCCTTGGCGCCGATTGCTCCTTAATCATCTGCTTCAGAAAACCGTCAACCATCAATGTAGAGAGAGAGAACCAGTCAGAGCATTTCTCAGCCTTACCTTATCCTCATGCTGTTTATAAAAAGTAGATATAGAAATGATATGCGATTTTAAAAGTATCACACATTTACTAACTTTTGTATATCATTTACTTGTTCTAAACTTGCTAACAAATAAGGAAAGAAACGAGTCGATGTATTAATCTTTGTATTTATTCAACATAATGGAGTGAGAGTTTTACGTCAAAAACTATTGTGAATTAATTTCATTGTTCACAATCAATATTCATTCTATGGAATGTGAATTGTAATAATCGATTTTGAATGCGAGTCCTCTTGCAATGAAAAGGTAGTTGGGAACTCCTGCCATTACCTTTATGTGTGCAGAGTGCAGAAAGTGCTGTTCCACTATTGCAGAACCAAGGTTTACACTACATTGCAATCAATGACTGATAAAATACAAAACATTTCCATCGAGATAAAAATAAATGTTATGGGTAGTTTTTATGGATAACCTTCTATTTGTCGTTTCATGGTGGAAGAGTGAAGTGAAGAAAGTAGTTCTGTTTAAAGCCAGTTTCTTAAAAGCTATAATTGTTCTCTTTACTGAGAAAATACTAAAGTGATATCATATTTTTTTTTATAAATAATAGTGCAATATTCTATTTGAAATGAATTTTGACAACGCGTTTTCCTTTGTACTACTGAGCGCATTCTAATTAATAAATGAAGTAATCAGCAAAGATTCAGGAAGCACAGTTTGTAACAATATACATGCCAGTTTATAGTATCCCCAATACAATCCGAGCGAGCGAAAACTTGTTTTAACGTATGTAGTCAGTCTTAAGTAGTATTATTGTTATTGCTTCTGTCTGTTTTAGCAGAAAAAAGTAGTTGAAACAGAATTATCTATTTTTTAATCCCGGAAAAGCCGTTCAAATCAGGCAATCGCAAATGTAGACCTAAATGTGTATCACAGTCGAACAATCAATGAATCGTCAATTAGAAGTCCAAATTTGCTTACTACTTTGGTTATTTGAATTATGTTTGCAGTGAGCCGCTGTGGCTAAATGGATAGGGTGTTGGACTAGTGCTAATAAGGGTGAAGGCTCATTATTAAATCAGCCCAGACAGGATACTATGGTATGTCCTTGGGCAAGAATCTTGCTTTGTCACTATAAAACTTTGAAAGTATTAACGTGCCGTAACACACTTAAAACCCATAATTTTGTCTGGACTATATTCAAGGACAAACAAGTTCTATTAAAAATATATTTAGTTCATAATTTAAATTAAAGTATACAGTTCGTGAAGATGCTAAAGTATTTTCAAAGGGTTCGTAGTGTTTTCTGCTAGCTTCACGTTTAAAGAAAGTATATTATAAATTGGATCAGTATTGAATATTTCTTTTATCACTTAAACGCTTACCGTTTGATAAGTCTTTTGTTTTGTGTCTCACAAATTACCTCATAAATTTTAAAAGTGTGGCTTAATTATTGTACTCTTAAGGTTTTATGCCAATGTTACACTTTTAATGGTGTAACTTAAGAGCAAATTATTTTATTGTTTTGCTGATGGAAAGTTAACTAATTTCATGACAACATGGTAATTATATTGTTGAGCTAAATAATATTACAAAAATATGCTATCTATTCAGGAATGAAATAATTCTTGATATATGTTCATTTTGACTTTGGGTTAACCCATATTAAATTTATTGTAACACAACCGTTATGAAATGTGCATCCTTACATATCATATCTAGAACAAAACGGACGCTTTGGCAGCGTATTGCAAACATTAAGAAGACCATTTTGTATGCAGCATACAATAAGGCGGGTTAGTTTGCTGTCGGATAGTACAGATACAGAATATATAGGTTTCATTTCTGAACATGTTTAATTGTCTTTATTTTAAAAGTGAATTATGTCTGTCTGTCTGTCTGTCTATCTGTCTGTCTGTCTGTATGCATGCATGCATGCATGTATGTATGTATGTATGTATGTATGTATGTATGTATGTATGTATGTATGTATGTATGTATGTATGTATGTATGTATGTATGTATGTATGTATGTATGTATGTATGTATGTATGTAGGCAGGTAGGTAGGTAGGTATGTATGTAGGTATGTATGTATGTAGGTACGACTGTAGGCATGTATGTATGTAGGTATGTATGTAGTTATGTATGTAGAAACGCGGGTAATAATGTAGGCAATGTAGGGTTTTTATAATATTGTCTCGCTCCATCCAGTTCATCCCCCATTGAATCCATTTGCCTTTACAAACATAATTACCAATCTTTAATAATGAAAGTTATTTAACTATGAGTCGTTTTGTATATTGTGTGAGTTTCAAAGGGTAACTGTCAGTATATCCGCAAGGCGATGTTTTTAATACTTGTTAATGGAACACTTACTCAGTTGAATGTAAGGCGTTTATAGCTCATTGTAGCAACGAAGAACGGTATTGAACCGTCTGCTTGCTGAGGAGCTGGTTTGCCTATTTAAATAGACATTGAGTAAAATGTATATCACTCCTCACAGACATGGTTTGTCAGGGCATAAATAATTGCGCTTGGCGGAAACTAAAACCTAAAAAGGATTTTGTTTAAAAAATATTTCTGGTGAGAACTGTAGTATGCATATGGCAGAGTTTACATAGGATGTAGTTTACTAATTTTGGAAGTGTGGTACCGTAACATAGATATTGTAACTCCCCGTGTGCTAAATATCAAAAAGACCAGAGATCGGGACTTAAAAAAAATAAATAAAAATATAAGTGAGATAGAACATGCTTTTCAATCCCGCATAGTTACTTTATATAAACACAGTGTCTGTCACAACACTATCAATTTCAGATAATATAGAGCAGACTTGTTTGTCTATATACCAAAAGACACCGTTATAATACACTATATCATGGTGAAATTATTTTTTTTTTATTATATTGGCTGCAACACATTCTGACACAGTAGAGCAAATTAAATAAAAATAGATAATAATTTTAGTACAAGTGTACTTGAGCAGTGTGGTGGGAGATAGCGGCTTTATAAAGAATTATGAGGCATTTAAATTAAATAGCAATCGTTTAATAAATCTACTTTAAATTTGTCATGACAATACGATTCAGTTTTGGGATATTAAAGTGCCAAAGCCAATACCGGTTATGTAAAAATAAATTATGGTTTTCGATTGGATTTGGAATAAATGACCAAAATCCTTTTCTACATAGATGTTCATACTTTGCCGCTCTGACAGCTTTCTGCCAGTGCACTCATATTTATAGACTCCTGTTCTCGTCACATGATTTTAGTTAGCCAATCAATGTTTGTCCTTCTTAGGGCTAGCCATGGCGGTAACCATGCCAGTTGTTCAAACTGCATGGACAAATTCCCTTTGAACACAAATTTAGATAGAATTAGGTTGACCACTCAATGTCCGTGGTGTGCGTTTTTGCTTTTAACCTTATTTGTATATTCATACCTATAATTACGTAGAAATGAACAAAACGAACAAGTGAATTTCGATGTGAATCGACAGAGAATACAACGTACTGGTATTGCAATGAGTTGCAATATGGTTAGAGATAGTCCATATCAAATAGTCCCTATGTTGGACATTACAGTAAAATAACAAGTTCTATAAAAACAAAAACTTACGAAAATAAACGGTAACATTAGTTCTAACTTACTGTTTCAACAAAAGTCTGACAAGTAAAAAATGTGATTCATCGACTGGGCACATTGATTCCATTCATATCCTGCATCTCTGCTGTTCCAGTAACAAAGCTCACCAGATGGTTGAAGTCACTAATTTATGGACTAACATCATGTTTTTGGCTTTGATATTCCAAAACCGTGAAAAGTAAGATGATTAATTTCCTAAAAGATTCGTGTGAAGTTTCACCATGATACATGCATGATCCAAGAAGGAAATGATTAGGGCACAATAACTGCTAACATGCAAACTTCTTTCCACCTAATTGTTGATGCCCTAGGGCTTTAGCACTGTTTTTTGTCTTTTTAGATAAATTCCTTGACGAATTCATTAATACTCGTAACGAAAGCATGGCATTACGATGACCAAAGTAAGGTTTTATACTCATATTTAGTATAAAACAGAGAGTACACGTTTATAAAAGATACAGACTGTGATGCAACCATTGGTGGGTGGGGGCATATGTTCAGGAAAGAAAGACGTCACACATATTAGACGATTTCAGTGACAGATAAAAGCACATGATCAAATATGCCGAAGTCTCCTAGGTCAAACATCATCTCACATATCATATCAATGTTTAACATCAGATAATCTTCACCTATCAATTGGACAATATTTATGCATGCAAAACTCCATTCACAATACCAATAAGGTATTACAACATACTAAACTGCATCAGGCTCTTCGGACGTTGTTTCATGTTTTTACATTACCATTATTAGCATCATTATTGAAAAAGTAATGTAGTTCTTAAGAGTGCTCAGTATTTTGGTTGGTTGAGTTAGGTATTACAATATGTATGGGTTGTGGTGATAATCATGCGGCTAGAGATATGATAAAACAGATGGAAGTGCAAGGACACATTTTAATGAAACTTTTTCTGAAGGTGAGAGAAAAACCATTTTTGCGAATAAGGATTATAGGTATATAGCCTAATGTAAACGTAACAAAATAAAATATCTTTAAATAACAGGAATTATAGCTGCAATGCTTAACGTAAGTGCAAGATAAAAAATATAATATGTTTATATGTTTAACACTTGGCATGACGCAGCTCTATTTCTGATGTCACGTTTGAGCGAGCTGATTTAGAAAGGATAGATGACCCAGAGTAAATAGACGCATTGGTCCCGTTATGTGGGATAAGGTCCCGTTATGTGGGATAAGGGATCTTAAACCAGTTCCAGATCTCGTATAGGGGGGGGGAGACGATTACTTGAAGCGAGGCCAGTTTCATCGCCCACCTGAAAGGTGCAACCTAAGTTAATGCTTGATACGCGGCTACAGTATTAGCAAATCTAGCTAAGCGATGACAGTTTAAACAGAATCATCGAGGAACATTCATTTGCCCACCGGCTTATTTCAGCACCCGATGTCGAATTAGCAAATGACATATGCAAGGTAGGTTACGGCAACTGCCTGACTTTGTACAGCTGCTGGGTAAGGTATATGCGGACTATCGCGCCATCATGCATGATAAGCATAAACTGGAAACCGACAGCCTGATATTTATTAATGCTATGGAACCAAGCAAACAAAATATCAACTCGATGGAGCTCAGGAAGTTTGATGATCCAAAGTTTTGCATCGTCTTAAGGGCACAAATGCAGAAAGCTATGCCTAAAATAGAAAACGTTTACGATGAAGTTGGGATGGCAACCACAAAAATGGCGTCATGGTTTCGTACCGTTGCCACAATCGTGCTGCAGAACGAAAACAACAAGAAGAAGGAACATCATACAGTATACGTATGACATATATTTTTGGGTAATTGTTCGCTGCTAAGCACTTCATCTCAGAGTGTCTTAGTTCCGTCCGTTTCAGAGTAAAAGCTGAACACCAAAGTGCATACAATTTTAATGTTATAAACATGAAAAACAACAATTGTTGTTTCGAGTTGGATATTTTGTCGACTGTGTATCAAACAGACTAGTCAAGCAAATACAGCCAGTACATGTGTCGGTTTGACTTTACAGACGATGACATTCCTGTGAAAGTGTGTGTTATTGCCACTATTAAGCACCGCAACACAATTATTGAAGTAGATGAAGCAAAGACATTGTAAAAGAACAACAATATTTGGATAACGAGACTAAATTGTCTGGTGTACTCGTTTAATAAGCAAGCCCCTATGACTTTAGCCGAGACGACCTACTGAATGACCACGCCAGGACCTGGCGTTGTATAAGCGGAACACCAACGTGATTGTCCTTACAGGATGGTATGCAAGAACATCCTAACAGTTAGATAACAAACCTTGATTACTACAATTTCTAAGGCTTAGTTATTATGAAGAATATGGCAACTGACGGCTTTAAATGGGTTGACCACCTTGCACTCTAATCAGTTCTCATTTATATTGCAGACGGCGCCAAAGATTACATTCTGGAAGTTAACTTTGACTATCTGGAGAAGCTTCATGACGCACATAGCGACCGTTTGCTTGCTACTGAGTCGGTGAATGTTTGACATGATTGGCTGAGGAAATGCAATCTTGGTGTAAATTCACTCAAGTACCAAACTCGTTCTGAATCTGAGAATAATAGGAGCGTTAGGTAGTTCATCTTCGCAACCTCTGCACGTACAGCTCAGCACAGGTCAGAAAAACATGGTGCAGAGAGTGTTGAAGAGACATTTCATCAAGTTTCTGAACAACTTTATGTTGAAACGACTATAGAGAGCCCAAAGGTGCGAATTCGGTTGGATCTCTAGAAGCCTAAGGGTGAGGAAGACATGATGAGTTGATTAATTGCCAACCAGTCGTTTCAAACGCAGACAATATTTAGCGGAAACCATGTTGTTATTCATTCCACAAAGTCCAGCCTGAAATTAGACAGCTTAATCTATACAGGGCAGGTGATCCTCGATCTCCGGAAGCTCCTCGTGTAGGACTTATGCGACAGCCATATCAATGCGACCAGGCTATAAACATAGACCGACAGACTTCCGCTGCAGATTGAGAATTCTGATATCTGTCGCTATTACGACTATATGGTCTTAAACTAAGTAACATAAAGGGGCAAAAACTAAAACGTTTTGTAACAGTCAACAAACAATTTATTTCATTTGAATACAAAGTAAAAATTTAAAAAGAACTTATAGTATTGCGATTTAAATACTAAAAAATCCAAAAAAATATTTTACCTGTCCTAACGAATAAGTTCTAATAACATTCAAGTGGTGTTCGAAAAAAAATTCATCGCTGAAGGCATTAATGTACCTAAATTATTGAATGTACCAGTGGACTGAAGTGTGATGATGTGCTAACAATCTTTCAAGTAAGGACAATAATGAAATCCAAGCTGCCTTTGTCTGAATTCACTAAAATCTGAAAATTATTGTCTGTGTCCAGGAATATCATTAAAAAGCAATTTTTATATATATATATACAGTGAATAATAATTTTAATATATAATTCAGCCCAAATCAATTACTGAACAAAAGAAAATAAATGATTCTGCTCAAGACGATAAATATAACAACGAGTATTTTTTTTAGATAAACAAGATTATAAACCCCTCTATTTGATCAAGCTCTCAATTATCATATTTTGGAAATACTCTGCCACTTAATGGATTTTTCGTTCTGGAACATTCTGGTTTGTCAGAAGGGCAAATCTGTTACTAAAATTATAATAAAGCACGTGGTAAACATCTGATGCAACATGTTTATCAATGGGGAATACCAATATCCCAGACCCATAACCAAATAAGCATGTTTACATCCATTGATAATTATGCTAATATTTGACCCATGTTCATAGAGAAATATTAACAATGTATTTTTTGTTTACCAAAATCAAAACAACACAAGTTTCCCTGGTCAGGTACACAAAAACTTGATTTTTGACAAGGTCAAGTAGTACAAAATGCAATTATATATATATATATATATATATATATATATATATATATATATATATATATATATATATATATATATATATATATATATATATATATATATATATATATATATAACATATATTCATTGAGAAAACACAAATCTGACAAACAATACTAATTAAATACACAAAAATCGCAACATGGCTGAAGATGCCAGCCTCTACGATACATGTTATTGGCAAATTTAAAGACGATTGCGCGGCTAAGTCATTTGCCTTGTGCTCCGTCTCCTCCCCAAGAAAGAGAAAGATGACCTCATGCACCTCTTCTTCCTGGGGTGTCTTCTGGAGAGAAAAGTTTCGCCATCCGCAGCGGCTACGATATCGAAACACAAATACGAGTCTGAGCCCACTGGATACTAAAAAATAGATCGCCGCTGACGGCATCACAATGCAAACATATGACCAGTACCGAACCGCCTCACAGGAGCTGTAACTAGCCTCCAAGAACCTTAGCGAACTCATTGATTTTGTCCAGCAACACGATGTGAAGCGAGATTGGAGGGTAGTAGCTAAGTTTCTTCAGGCACAAGCTGTGATTTCTCGCGAATGAAGCGTCAATCCCGAACGATGTTATATAGATGACTGGCCTTAAACGTCAAAACTATCAGTTTCTGGATATGTGTGTAGTGGGAATTGGACTATTCTCGACAATCATTCCTGTCCCAATCGCTGTTGAATTTGATAGATAAAATTTGGGTTGCAGGATAGTTTCTAATGATGGGAATGTTATCAGCCGGTAACTCATCATGAAAGATAAAAAGCACGACGAATTCTTAACCTAGACAGAAATAAAAAACAATGTTGGATCACAGATCAAAGGCTCTTCATGACAGCGACAACTACAAGGAAAATTGAAACTTACCCTGGATGAAACTGAAAAATATACGGCCATTAACAAGATAAACGTTGCATTGCATAATGCACACGTTTCAATTTTTTATGATAACGTTACATGAAAAACAAATGTATAGCACGTTAGAGGAGTAGAAACACACGAAGCAGTCAATGTTAAATTTAGCTGCAAATTGCGCATAAATTTAAGTTGTGCAGTATCAACCAACCTGAAACGACGGAAATAGTGAAACAACTGGCAAAACAACGTTCTTGCTCTATTCTCAAGAGGGAAGCATGAGGCCAATCCCTCAAAACATCACCACAGTGTATGATACATTATGCCTGCTGTAATTTTCCTCATTCCTGATAATCATCCTAGGGCAAACAAACTGAAGCTTTCCAAACATGCTATTTCATAAAGAATAACGTCTGGGCCACGTGTCAGTCCCATCCTTCGGTATGGTTTTATTTGCAATATCAGGTCATATACAAGCAATGTTACAAACAGGATATATGTGTGTTGACTCAGTCACTACCAAAGATCTATCCTCCAACCGCAACAATAGTTACAACTGTCAATATAGTCAGCGTAGAAACGCGTCAATGATAAAGCAACTCCTACGCAATTTACCTTGTCATTGTTAAGTAATTTATATTCTAAATCGTAATAACATATAAATGTGTTTAAATTATGTCCTGCAATTTCATCGCATTCGTTTCAAAAAGCGATCCGTTACCAAATGCTAATAAGTGTAGGATTCATTTAAAGCTGAAGTAAAACAATTGCTGAGAAGTCTGGTAAACGCATCGTATTCAATTCGATGAACCAACAATCCGAAAACACACAATAAAATCGCAATGCGGTTACAAACTTGACATAAGAAGTGAATGACAGTTACCTATTGAAACTTACAACTTGTATTTATATATCCTGCATCAAGGAAACCAGGAGTTTTATTTGTATAACCAAATGGGTTTCTATTAATACTATCAATGTATATAGGTACATTATACATCTATATAACCAAATGGGTTTCAATTACGACTATCAATTTATATAGGTGCATTATACACCTGTATAACCAAATGGGTTTCTATTACGACTATCAATGTATATAGGTACATTATACACTTGTATGACAAAACTGGGTAGCTCAAGCAAGAAAGTATTTAAAGACATTGGATGCTCTCTGGATGGCGCGAAACCAACAAGATACAATGCTTAAAAATAACCTTTAACATTAACTATTATTCTTACTAGCTTGTGTCGCACTCGAAATAACGACAAAATCGACCAAAACAAATTATGAAACCTTGGACGAGAGATAATGACATGTGAATTTATTTGGAGACTGTACTCGTTCACTATTGTTTTTCTTTGTCCTTAGAAGCTGAAGATGAAAATGGCAACTTTATCGATTCCGCAACGTTTACGTGTGAATTACATTTGATATTCTAAAATATTTTATACTAAAGTGCATGTGAAAAGCCTCATGTCTGAGGTCTACGATGATCGAGAACAGCCATATCAAAATACAAAGTCGCTCGTGCCAGAATTTCATAAATGAAGATTGCACTTTTACTTAGGCATTAAAACATGACATGCTGTTGGAAAGTAATGAATTGAAACAAAAGACTAAGCCTACATAATATATATATATATATATATATATATATATATATATATATATATATATATATATATATATATATATATATATATATATATATATATATATATATATATATATATATATATAACCATGCAAGCCGTAAGAAGTAAATCGTTTAAAAGCGTCAGTAACGGCGCTTGAAAAATTGAAAAAATAATAACTAAGCCATAGTTTTGTATAGCAACGATACAGTAGTTGGTACAAGTTTGTAAAATCAGAGATTGAATAAACAGCAAAGTACATAAAAAGCAATATTTTTTAGAATAAAAGCAAATGAGTTATATATTGTTGCTATTTAGGCTACTCCCCATAAGAACTCACCGGTCTCTGTTTACCACATTTTCCAAAAAGCCTCATACACGGACCACCTTGAAACTAATGTGAAAGAGAAGCACTTTGTTATTAAATCAGTAGAAGCAAAGCGAATTAATAACGTGGGTTTTATTTTATTAGTAGGTGCCAATAACTAGGTTAGCCTAAACTGTCACCAGCGTTTGTAGTTGTCATGACAAGATATTTGAAAAAGTACCTTTTATAGCGCTAAATTGCTCGTGGACAGGACATGTAACAAGGAAATAATAAAACGCTTGATACATATCTGAATCAAAGCAAATAAAACCAGAACAACAAAGAATACTAGAGAGATAGAATAGTCAAACCAGAGAAAACCATGGTGAAATACTCTTGTTTTCATTTTGTTTGTACAAACATCTGATATAAGTGTACGAAAATATTAAAAATCAGATTTAAATATTACTAGACCAAAGAAAATAGAGGCTATTAGCAAATTTTCAAAACAAATACTGAAGCAACAAGACTATGAACCACTAAAATAATTTTTTCTGCAAACATAAATAATGGATTCAGAGAAGACAAATCTTTCAAAATGTTGGGAGGTGTAATTATACTATTAAGCGTTACTTCCATTTATGATTTTATGCTCAGTTTACATATATGTGAACAGGGTATGCCTAATGTATACGTCGTGAAGAAATTGGAAAACTAGGGTGATTCCTGAAATAAGTGGTGGAGTAAAAATTTCATAGTATGGAATATTTCACAGAATACAACGGTACCCTAATGAACAAATCAAATGACGACGATTTCGTATTGCGTACTACACTTCATTACATATAAACAATGAAGCAATATACAAGTTACTATTTTAAATGATTTGTGCGTTGGCTCCATGTCACATAACACAGAAAAAAATGATGCAGTACACAAATTCAAACTATCAGATGATGAATACTTGAATTCCATTTTACAGACCGCAAAAACAATAACGTAGATTTGCCCAAATAATAGCAATGTAGAACAAAATACGAGCATTTGGTTACGTATACATTGCAATAATTGTGTTAAATATGTACAGAAATGAATATAGATGGTATTGTTTGTCAAATAAATCAAAACAAAGACTTCTTTGCGTAATGGAAAGTAACAAAATATAGATCAATATTGCAAAGACACTTTTCATATGTCTTCCAAGAAAAACATTAACTAGTCCTCACGATTTAAAAGAATTTAAGTAAAATCAGCAGTATAAGAATCAAAGAGTAATTTCACAGAAATGTAAATGAGAATATAATTTTAACAATCAGGATTTAAATGAAAGTTTCAGTTACAATGGCCATCATTAAAAAAAATCAGCAAATTGATTAAGTCAAATTAGAAGCTGACGTAAAGATAAAACTTATAAAGACATCAACCCAGGTGGCATTGCAATGTGAAAACAATATACATTTTAACGACATTACCAAAACGCTCTACGGAACAAAGCATATGTGTGTATGTGTGTGAGTGTGTGTGTGTAGTTTGGATTTTTAACATAGCATTAAAAATTCAGTCATATCCTTACGATATTTACAATGTAGCAATTTATAATAATGTCTAGCCTAGGGCATCATGCCTCAGACAAATAGCATCATGCCCCACCCTGTCACATTATTCTGACACCAGGTTGACCAGCAATAACACTAATGTTGAGCGCCAGGAGAAACTTCTGCAAGTACCATTTTTTAAAAAAAAAAGTCTTTGGTTGGACTCTGCAGCGGTTCGAACCCGCGAACTCCTTCATAGCAGGCGGACACTATAATCATTTAGCCCACCGTATGTATGTATGTATGTATGTATGTATGTATGTATGTATGTGTGTATGTATGTATGTATGTATGTATGTATGTATGTATGTATGTATGTATGTATGTATGTATGTATGTATGTATGTATGTATGTATGTATGTATGTATGTATGTATGTATGTATGTATGTATGTATGTATGCATGCATGCATGTATGTATGTATGTATGTAAGATGTTGGCCAAGTTAAACGTAGCAAGGATATTATTTGGCTTTTAATACGCAACTTCACCAGCTACAAAAAAGATTAAAATACATATAAAAGCAAACTATATATATATATATATATATATATATATATATATATATATATATATATATATATATATATATATATATATATATATATATATATATATATATATATATATATATATATATATATATATATATATAAAGCTTCATCATTTAAGATGGCTGGCTAAAAAACTGAGGACAATATTCCTGTCACGAAGTTCAAGAGTATTCTCTAATCCATTATAACATTTAAAGAAACCGCACACATACATGATAAGTAATGAAAGCAGAATTGATTTAATATTTTGTTTGGATGCTTTGCATACCATTTCATTTTTTAAATTAATGTTTGAATGTTATTAATATAGCGTTCATTGCAGATAAATACATTGATATTGTGATTACCAACATCTAGGCATTTGATGTTATATAGTCATCTTCCATTTCATTATGGACACTAATTCACTTATCAGAAGACATAACAATGTTTCACCGTAAATTTAGCATCCGAAAATGATCCTAAATTTAGAAGCTCTAGTGCTTGCGAAGATGCTTTATTGATTTGTTTAAAATGCATACTTTTCAACTATTTTTTCAGCACCTGTTTTCCCAGTTATTCCTTTGTTTGATCGAGTTATATATGCTATTTTTAAGTCCTTTACGCAGTGTATCGTGTGATTTAGTTGTACTTGCTATATTCAAGTCCTTTACGGAGTCTCCAATTTCCGTATCAAGAGACTAAATGCAATATGTGACTTAGATAGTTCCTAATTATTATCGAGTTGGACTTTGTGCGAATTGATGCCATGTGACGAAGCTCAGCAGTTTTGCCGCTGTATTTTCTTTATCAATAATGAAACATTTCCATGGAAAACGACCAAGAAGTGACCGATGGTCATCGTCGTGACCTTAGTGAGGATTTCAATAAGATGATTATGATGTTGATGGTGTATTAAATGCTGAAATACTGTGATAGTGTAAATCTAGCAGATGACTTAATGATCAAGATTATAGACATTTTGTTAATCAGCAACGAAATCAAATTAAACGAAAAAAATTCATTCAGAAAATCTCCTCAAAAAGTAGGATTGATACTATATGTTTTTTCCACATTCATAAGTAACTCTCTCTCTCTCTCTCTCTCTCTCTCTCTCTCTCTCTCTCTCTCTCTGATATTCATTATTCTTTTAAACTGCTCTAATCTTGTTGATTTCATACAATTGTTTTGCACTTTTGTTTTCTTTGTCGCTTTTCCATTTCCCATTAAGATACTTGAGCTGTTTTGAAACTCGCTGTATATTATATGCGCCTTGTCAGAGAACGATTTGGCTTCGTCAACTTAACGTGTTATTAGTTTCATTTATTTTTTAATTTAATTTCTGTTACTGTTAGATATGTAGTTAAATATCTGATAAAGGGTATGTTCAAAATCTGCACACTGTTAATTGAATTTGACATTTCCTTTATGTAGTGTGAAACACTTCACTCATTTACTAATTTGGTTAATTCTGTGGTATCTGTTTGTAACATCGGTTAATATATGTTTTAAAATATTACATGAAATTTTCATGTATTTGCTTGTATGGAAAATATATCTTCTTTACGTCAAAATATGCAAAATGTAGCAATGTCTTCATGATTTAATGTATGCTATTTTCATTATTTATTTTGTTTATAAACTGATGGACAGGCTTTCATCATTTCTCTTCGTTAGATTTTTAGATGCAAGTTGAACCAATGTCATACGTTTCAATGTAATATTTTTTTTCTATTGTTTCGTAACTAATATATTAATATTCTAAGAAGTTTTCTACATTATTGTCATTTATCATGTTTTTTTTTTTTCAACTGCGCCACTTAATTATTTGCGAGTGAGGTTTTTGGATATAATTTCTTGTTCCAATGTGATTTGGAGATCATATTAAATTTTCATGTCATGCTGGTTTTCACTCAATTCATTTTTGAATGCTCTGTGTCTGTACATTTATCACATTCTAGAAACTCCTTACGTAATTTGATTGGTTCAAATCTCTCAATCTCCTTTCCACTGCCTCCATTGGTGCAAAAAATTCAACAAGCAAAATAATAATAAAAAATAATTCCAGAAAGATAAAAAATAAATTTAAAAAACTGAACTGCAGTAACATATTGGCTATTTGCTCTTATTTAATAATATGAAATGTGAAACCTTTCCTGCCCATTTACCTAACAAACGTGTTATTACTAATATCACCATGCAGTCTTCACTATTATGATACCGAACCATTAAAGTGTGCCAGAGTTAACAAGATAGCAGTTCAACACAAAACAAAACAATAGCAAGGATAAAGGTATTTGCAATCAAAGCCAAAACATGTATCATAACTTTAGAATATACAGCTAGTTCCAAAATGGTAAATGACATCATACAAGTTAGTGGCATTAGTATCCATGTACCTCTGAAGTAAGACTTATAGTTCTTAGGACACAAGACGATGACGTACATTCTGCAAAGCGATATAACATTTATTACACAAGCCACAGTGGAAATAACATAGCAAAGAAGGAAAATTTGTTTTGTACACGTACAATGAAAAATGTCAAGAAAAGTCAAGTATGAGTGATATCAATGGATGATACTTTATGTGGAACTTATACTTTCAAAAGTCAGTCAGGGAAACTGGAGTGAAAGAATTTCATTTCTTCACAAAGATGATTTCGGCCAGAATAAAAAGAAAGAAATAGACAAAACATGGTAATTTGTTAATTGACTGGAAATAACAAAAATGCCATGGAAAATGGTGAATATAAATTAACAAGATAGTTCCACACCAACTCAATATATTTGGGCAATAAAACGTCTTAGCGCCAATCTAACTTATGTAAAATTAAGTATCTTGAGAGATAGTCATCCGTTTCATCACCATATTTCCATAATTCGCAGTAAAAAAGAAACAATTGTACAGACATATTTGTTTATCGAAAGCAACCCTTAAAATAGTAGTGTGAGATCAATTCTTGTCCAAATAATATACTTCAAGCATGTAAAAATAAATTTGCATTTGCACATCATTTGAAGCCCCATAGAATTTTCGGATAATTTTTCCGATCAGACAATTTATGAAAAACTAAATATATCTTCGATGCGATTAATAATTTTATTGGCTGGTGACGTCACAATGGTCTTTAAAACGAATAACGCTACACGCTTGACCCTTACTAAGAACGGTCAATACTGAATCTTTTTCCAGCATCTAAGAAAACAAAAGTCCTCATCTTAAGTTTATTCATGGAAATTGCTCATTTGTAAGCAGGCAAATATGAGAAGGTTTAAGATCTGTATCAAGCCTATGCCGGTTCCGGTACATTCTAAAAATCGTTCATCGAAATTTAATCCTATTGTCAGGTAGATAACAACATACATTAATATACCTTAGTTTTAACTTCACAAATCTAGATAAATGATATGTTACATTGACAATGTCATTAATGATGAACATAATAACCAGCATTTGAAAATAAAGTGATTAGTTTACTATACCACGAATTAAGAAAGTTGAATCGGACGTACAAGAACGAAAACATTGATGTGTTTCATACGCGTGATCTGCCCAAAGTTCTGATGCGGAACTTGTTATCAAGACTAGATGTTGTGGACCTCAGAACATCAAAATAAGACTGATTTTAATCTTTTCGAAACGTATAAAACATTAGATTGTGCAACTAGGAGTGAAGTTCATTAAATCTGTAAATCAATAGATTGTACAACTAGGACTAAAGTACGATATAGTCCGATAAAAAAACCAAAGGTCAAGCGGCAGTTTTTGAACTGATGTTCTGTGATAGAGGTGAAATGTCTAGAAAGGTTGTACTGAAAAAGAAGGAATAAATCACTATAAAAAGAGAGATGCATGAGTCAAGCTGAGAAATAAGTTAAGCATTCTAATGGCAAGGGTGTCAATTACATCGCACATGCTATAAGAATTTCGCGTTGTTATTGACATTTCCAGCCATCATTTAGTTACGGAATCAAACCATTTCATGAGTCAGTGGTCATATAGCACACATCTCACAGAGAGACTTAACAACATTTCAAATTCTTTCGGAATATATCCAGGGTGGGTTTCATCAAAAGGTCATCCACACATGCTTTGTCACGTAAATCTGCTTTTCAGTTTGAATACATACTCCTGGAAATCGAGGTCCGCTATCAGCATATTTGTCTGGAATCGCAATGAGAAACTGGCCAAAAGAGAAATGTATAATATATATCATAGTCTGCAAAAGACCTGGACGAAACTGTTCTGAGCGCTATTGTAGTATTTCAGGAGAAATTTTTTAAATTTAACGTACGATTATCACCAAATGATTTTTTTGTTAAATATCTTTATGTCATATTTTTAATAATCGGTGTCACTTCACTTATTATTCTTCTTGTACAAATATCTGTTAGGAACTTTGTTTTCTCTAAAGGGTTCAAAAGTATCATGGGAAATATGCACTAACGAAGTAGCGAATATACCTTTGTTTTAGAAAGTAGGGACCTACGTTTAATACACGCATCCAAAAATTAAACAATTGGTTAATATATTCAGAAGATTTGAGTGTAAGGATTATATACTGTTTTCTGTGGGTATACGTTTGCCGAAGGACTAGGTTTCAGGAAATTTTTAGTGTCCCGTTGTTATTATCAAATTTTTTGTTGAGGAGTAAAGATATCGTACCAAATTTAGACATTGATGTAAAAAAATGTACACAAGCAGTACTTGGCATGGACGTTGTATGCTTGTGGCTCAGTGAAAATGTGTGTATTAACTGGATACCATAGTGTCAACTATAATCGTTTCAGGGACAATCTAAGAAAGAAATTGACGCTCACATGAGGCAAAAAGAAATACTATGATTATATTTATTAAAAGTAAACATTATTAAAATCATCTTCCTTCCACAGATTTTGGACATCGAAAAACTTCATTTTCAAAATAAATAAATATGTTATAAACACACAATTGTAATGTTTCACAAACTTCGATTTATTGAGACAATGTCTTCTTGTTTCAAATTATCTGAGAACAAAAATCAGTATTGGCCCTCCAGAGTGACGTCACAAAAATACGGTAATAGACGATCATTTGCCAGGAAAAGTTATCTTCCTTACATAATGACGTAACGTTATTAACACTTCACGATGTTTATCAGGAATATACGAAATGGGGAAAGATTGGGTATGATATTTGAATTTTGTATCAAAGCCAAGCAATGAGGTTTGCACTCGACTTGATGTCTTGTATTTACTCAAGAACTCGATGTTTCTGACATTTTATTTAGATAGAAAGTACAAAGTCGTGCATTTTGATTTGTTCGATTCAGTACTTACGACTGTTTTATTTTCAGGTAATGCTGTTCCGAAAGACGGGTTTCAGTAAATCAGAATCTCATCATTACCAAACATTCATATTCTTAAACGCTAGATGTAATTTTCGTTTTTACTAATTTTAACATGTATCGCAAATTTTATTTCATAAATACAGAACCTTACACGAGTATTCGCTTCAAACGAAATTTATAAAACAAGACTTTTGCGAGTCTTGCCGAGCAAAATACTGACATCATTCCACGAGTTTAATAACATTGAATATATTCCACAAGTTTAATAATTTCCAGTCTTAAAAATTATGTTATATATGCCAAATGTTCTATTAATTTGGAAGGACAGTTGCTCTTTGAATTATAATTTGTGCAATAATCTATTATTAATATTGTTTTTGTTCACAACGTGCAAATGGACGGAATATCGACAGTACATACGTATGATACCAGCGATGTTTCGTATAATACAAATTTTCGTTGATGTAAAGATATTGAATGTCCAGGGTATAATTTATATTGTTCACCTTTAAACCTCGCTTCAGTGATTTTGTGCCCCATAGTCAATTGAAAGACGAGAATTGGGGGGGGTTAATTAATTTTTCAGTCAATCTTTTGAAAAGGGAGAAAAATGTTCTAAATATCTGGGGATTTAAAAAGTAAACGAAGGAACTACACGCGCCTATTAGGCAAGATTTCAGTGTTTTTGATCAAATCTTGGCTCTTTTAGTCTCTCTCTCTCTCTCTCTCTCTCTCTCTCTCTCTCTCTCTCTCTCTCTCTCCTTTGTAGGGATGTTTACTTTTAACGTCTCTTTTTGAGAAAAAAAGATGAAGATATTGGCGCGTTCTTTTTCATACGAGGCTAAATAAAACAAACTAAACAAAGACAGAAAATCACGTGGTGACTTATGAACTATCATGTCATTTTGTTTAGCATCAAAAGCAAGCATATAGAGTAATGAAATTATTTTTTATTAAGTACGAATGAAGTCAAAATCTAAAATTTCAAACCAGCTGAAGTTGGTCTTTATTTCATATAATCTAAGTCTTTATGAACCAGGTAATATTATATTGTATGACCTGAAGCTTTGGATGTTTTATTGCTAAAAAGTTGAATTGACTGTTTCAGAATAGTTAAAATGTCATTTCATTTATGACTCGACAAACAAACAAAAAATAGATGATGACATCGCACATCACATAAGTCAGTAACGTTTCATATGAGGATTTATCTCAAATCACGTGACATCAAGTCGTCCAGTGAAAACATCATCTCTCAAAGGAATCTGTAATTAAGGGTTTATCAACACTGATCTTAAATTTATTTTTCTTCACAAGGGATGAGTAATTTTGTCCAGAATTGTTCAAAATTAATGAACGAGGGTTTAATTGTCCCTTTGACTAGGCTGTATCATGAACTGTGAATTTTATCTTTGATAGGCTAGCGTATCATGACATGTGAAACAGGTTGTGGAGGAAAGACTTAAATCTTCTTGGAAATGTACCAACTGCTTTATCAACATACAATCCGAAGTATATCAATTCATGTGTATGTAGAGATCATTCCGAAAAACCAAAAGGCAGTTCCAAGCAATATCACTAATAGTTAAAATTCCTTGTTTGGAATAGGTACACGATGCACTTAAATTTCCAACAATTCTCCTCCGAAAATATAATCAATTTTATATACAATACATTTCTAGCTTTCACTAGAAATGTAAAGCAAAAATATGAGAATTGTTCTATTGTATTTATACCATTATCTTCAATGAAAGTGGATCATTTTTTTTAAAAAACGACTGGAACAAAATAGGATCTGCTTATTGCCATATGTTTGGGAAAAGGTGTACATATAAGAATGTATCTTCCAAAGTTTAGATTGATTTTTTTATTTTTTTATATTTCTTGAAATTCTAATGCGTAAGGACTTCAGTTTTTCTTTTCAAAACACTCATAAAATTCTTGATACCTTGAGTAACTGGGTTATGAAGACTATGGAAAATTCCCGATCATAGTTCCTGTAATGTAATCAATGAGGGCTTAGTCGAAGACTGTCCAAACTAATTAGTGTCAGTAATGTAGTTTATACATTTAAAATATGAAATAGTCACCAATTATTTCTTTCGAAAAATGTAAATTATGAGTATTGACGAAAGTGAAGGCACCATTTGTAAAGTAATTATTTTAAAAAAAGGAAAATAACGTAAAATAATAATAATGCGACCAGTCTGATTATAACATTTATTTATTTATTTATTTATTTATTTATTTATTTATTTATTATGGTCGGTGAAATTGATTACGCTTTGCTCAGTAGTTATCGCAAATATTTTCAACTTTGCATACAGTATGTATGTATGTATGTATGTATGTATGTATGTATGTATGTATGTATGTATGTATGTATGTATGTATGTATGTATGTATGTATGTATGTATGTATGTATGTATGTGTTGCTATGACATACATGAGCTTACCTCTTTGTATACGCGAAGGTATATTTATCATCATACCGTCTTTGTCTCAGATATTTAATTCTTTTATGTACGTACATTACCGCCTACTTTGTTTAAAAGAGCGTTTAATTTGAATCTAAAGTAATTTTCTGGAGAGGAAAGGGTGACTGAAGTACTAGCAGATGATATATTGTATAATAAGCATAGCCTAACGTCTTCGTGAAAAGGAAAATTACCACTTAACTCGACGCATGCAATGAAGATTACTTGTTCTGAGGCAACTACATTTGTCCAAAATTGTGCAGAGATTCATTTATGGTCTTGGTTATATGGCAAACGTTCTGAGCCAGTAGTCTTACGTGCAAACTACATACTTTTTTTCGACACGTATTTGTATGCAAACGGGCTCAGTATGCTGACGTCTTATATTCAGTAGTTTCATACTGATTCTGTCAAGTTAAAAGTCCTTGTTTTATTCCCTATATAATATGACTCACTTAAAAGCCGAGCAACTGAACACAAAAAGAAAGGCTAAGAAGCAACCAAAACAAACGTGAATGCTATTTGATACAGTTGTATACAGTTAAAATCATTTCTCAAAAACGCCAGTTCTACACTGTTGCATTGCAACTCAATGATACTATGTGCAAATATACTTTGTCATGTCCACGTAGCCTCTGTGTTACCTATTAAGACAAAACTAAAATACCTCCGATTTGAATAATCACGTGACGTACCGGTAGTCCCGGAAGAAACTGTAAAGAATATATACTTTGATATGATAATGCTTTTATAAATGATACTAAAACAATGAAAATAATTTAACATTTAGCAGCGAATACAGAAAGTAAACATACGTTTTAGGAAGCTCTCGCCAATGAAACCTGTTATATAATTTGCCAAATACGACAAGGCTTCTGGAATTTCACATTGTCATTAGTGCGTCATTTTGTCAATTTGCTGTGTTCAAGAATCACATGCATAATTAAAAAAATACAAAAACCAAATTTAAACGATTATTTCAGAATGTTTAACGCAGAATTTATTTACCAATTGATTTACCTAGAAATTGGAATTTGTCATTGTTTAAAATATTTAACATACCTTTTCTAAGGTACATTATTAAATGGCTTAAAGTAATAAAATATAATTATCACACTTAACAAGAAAACAGTAATCTATTTTGGAATTTTAAATTTTCATAATTTTCACAGTTTGACTACAGTAAAAATGATTCAAAACTCCAGGAGTCATAAATGATAAACCCTTATAAAATCAGTCATAAATATCTTGTATCATGTAATCAGTACTCAAAAGTAAATACGTAAACTAAATTTAAAGAACTATTGTTAGTAAAACAAATAATACAAACAAGGATGTTCATTAGAACCATGTTTAAATAGTATAAAGTCATTTATATCGGGCTCTGCACAGGATTTTAACTCCGTCATGAAATTCAACTTGTAATATATTTTTCTGAATTAATATATGTTACTGTTTAAACGCATTAGGCTTATTATAATTTTATGCATAATATTTGTCCACTTCGCATTTTTTGGTAACATATAACTTATAATTACAGTCATCCATTTTTCCCTCTATCTTTATCTTTGGGGGAAATAAAGACCATGTATCGATTATTATCAACCGACTGGGTAAGAAAATCGATATAAATTATGAAATAACACAATATTATAAACATGACCTGTTAATAAAATATCACATATTTATTTAAGAGACTGAGATATGCAATAAGTCAAAGCCCAATTATGACACCTTGTGGTAAATGTAAGTAGATTTGGTTGCACGTGTATTGTTCAGAAAAAGAAGAAGAAATAAAATCATTCTGCCATGTCTACTTTGTGTTGAGTGCATTTTACCTACTGAATCAAATAATTTTGCGTTCTGAATCAAATAATTTTGTGTTCTGAATCAAATAATTTTGTGTTCTGAATCAAATAATTTTGCGTTCTTTTGACAATTGCAATATATCTACTACGAAATACTACTGTAAGATGAAAAACACATACTCCAAAACTAGCGAACTCGTTTTCTTCAGTACCATAGCTATATATCTATAACTTCTTTAAAACCTTTTCAACATCTTTTTAGTAACGTCATAATATATGGTGTTAGAGAAAACAACCGAATGGTGATAAAGTACCAAATCCAAATTTTTCATCCTTAAGGAATATTCTTTCATAATGGATTTCACTGCTCTGAAAAAGTGACACATGGGAGTTCAAGATTCCCTTCTAAAGACGGTTCCTTTCCTACAACAGTTTTCCTTAGGAAATCAAAAGACAATGGACTTCAGATCAAATCTGCTCAACAGGTGTAAGTAAACACAAATTAAACCACCCAATGCCTACCACTATGACAGTTGCTTTCTCTCTATTGCGAGATACTTATACAGTTTTAATCACCAATAATCATTTTTATTTCTTTATCCATTGCAAGCACACGCAAAGGACTGAGATGACGCAAATATTATTATACATAAATTGTAATTTACTCCCATACTCTATATTTATATTTTCTTTCATTGGTAATAATTTAAGATTCCTTTTCCACATTTTGCATAGAATATAATTGAAATTTCACTTTGATAAAATATAAAAGTATTGTGGGCAGAGTCAAACAATTTTAATGCAATCATTATTGCAAAACATTTTTATTAGTGTGAATTATTGGTGTTTTTCTGTCAGAAGATTAAAGAGAACTGTATTATTTTCACACAGAATTAATTGTCTGTTAGACATTTATGTAACATTAATTGCACCAAAACTTTTAGAAGAAACAAGTTCCTATGCGACAGTACCATAAAATCTCACAGTCATTGCTGCTATATGAAAACATTATATACAATTAAAGATTTAAGACATTATATACAATTAAAGATTTAAGACATTATATACAATTAAAGATTTAAGACATTATATACAATTAAAGATTTAAGACATTATATACAATTGAAGATTTAAGACATTATATACAATTAAAGATTTAAGACATTATATACAATTAAAGATTTAAGCACATCGGAGAATGTTTTTGCATTTTAAACAGAGTATAAATAATCACCGAATTTGTTGCGAGAGAAAATACTAGACAATTATGTTTTGATTCTGCGCATAGAGTAACATTAAGTAAAATATTCTAATATCTAACTCTCTAACTCTTTGTTTAGAAATGAAGTTTGTTTGACTTTGAAAACACACATTTGGAAATTAAATTAAATTTTCAGCAATAGATGCAAATATTCTGTTGAACTGATGGATGATATGGCGAGCAATGCGTCAAAATTTTATTATATAAAAGAAAGTTAAAACTGTAAGCAAAACTGACTGATTTTAGAATAGGTTAAAACACAACGAAATGAGACAACGTTATAAACCCCTTTTACGACTGCGATGAGATTGTAGAGGATTTCCTTTATATATGTTCCAAAGGTTCATTAAATCAACGATCAGATTGTAAGAAACTATCATTTCATGCGAATACATCTTTTAGAATGCATTCAACGAGGTACACAACTATTTTGCCTTTTGCATGAAAGGAAAAATATTTTTAAACAAGAGTACAGTGGATGGCACAATGTACGTCAGCCCAGTGTTGAAAAGTACTATGTATGTGTATTTTTAAAACTGCATGGTTGTTTTTAATGGACCTTTATGACCTGGATATGTGGTCTTTAATTAATCTTATTGTGGAATGAAACAATATGCTTATTAGATCTATAATGTCAATGACTTCTGACCCTTCGACCTCAAAACATTTTACTTTTCTTGTTACAGTATGTGCAATCCATCAAAATATTTTGAAAATTTATTTTAACAATATTTGTCTTTGAGACACATTAACATTGGCTTTTGACCTTTTCACATGAACCATCTGACATCTTCTATATCCGAAGAGCAAGCTATCTACAAAGGCTGGTCAAGTTATGTTTATTGAAGTAAAGTTATGATGCAGAAAATCATATTTATTCTTACAGTCAATGTTGTTGGTTTCTGACCATCTGACCGCAAAATCAATAGGCTTCCTTATTACCAAAAATGTGAATCATCTACAAACTTTGGTTGGAGTTCATGGGAACTGAAATTCTTTGCAGAAACCACACTTCTTCCTTCAATCGTACTGTCTTCGGCCTATGATCTCTTACCTTTTAATAGAAAAATCAATAGACTTTTCCGTATTCCAAGAGCAAGAGATCCGCAAAGTTTGGTCCATGTGTGTTATGTTGAACCAAAGTTCATGTGCGTTAACTAATTTTCTTCTTTCTGTTACATGACCGTGACTTTTGTCACTTGACCCCCAAATAGATTTTTTTCCTTACCCAAATGTAAGCCATATACAAAGTTTGGTAGTTTTAAATGGTGGATGACTTGAGTTATTGTGTGAATATAAAATTGGCAACAGACGGCTGGCCGACATCAATATATATGGCGGGCGTGAAACAGTTCCAAAAAGTGTTTGCTTCATTGAAAACAAAGTTTCCACTTTCTGCATTATTGCCTCAAATTACCATTATTAAAAACTGCACATACTGTTGCCGAAACACACGAATGACTGAAAATTTTAATTTTCCTAAAATGAAAAAGAAAAAGGAAAGTTTACCTCTTTTTGGCAGGAACGAATGAACTTTTGGAAAGAAAATAATGTATAATGGATCTGTTTCGTACTGCTAGTTATTACCCGAGTTCATGTGTAAAGTCTTTTCATACTTTTAAACACATGAAATCTCACAGAAGTAATTAAAATTTTTTATCCATATTATCTGCATGAAGTTTTGAATTGTTTTTATTCAAACTAAATTTACGAACTACTCGATATCTGCATGACCCGGGTGCAGAACTTAACGTTGCAACAGAAGCTCACAGAAAGGTGTCAGTACATTATATAATACGATTCTTGTTTCATTAGAGCAAATGAAAGAGATACCAAAACAATTTAGAATGATTAGTTTACACAGAAGGCTAATAATACAAATATTAGAGGCATACCTCTTCCCACTGCTGTACGTATCTCACAAGTCGAGATAATCTTAACAACCGTAAAAGGCTCAGTAACTTCGCCAACCGTAGGATTCGTAAAGCCCGACCTAAAATTTAAAATCAAATTGCAGCTGTCATTTGATGCTGAATTATTAAAAACATCCAATAAATAGTTGCACATATGATGAAAAATAAAACAGAAAACATTAGGTGCTGAATGTGCAATATTTAAAACTATTAAATAAATAGCAAATTTATAATAGTTTTTTTCAGTTCTGACATACATACAATTATATCACACCACAAAAAATTAATAGGGTAGCATAAAATTAGATACCACGAATAGAATATGATATTATACAGAATGAATGAAAGCAAACGAGGAAAAAAACAACAAAACAAATGCGCTACAAAATTTGACAGTTTTGCATCGACGCATGATCAATTATTTACTCCTTTTTCCACAATGCTAAGGAGTTTTATTTTAAGAGTGAAATTTAATAATAAAGCTTGTTTTTTTTTTTCGGCCAAGGGAAAAAGAAATAATTTGTGTTAACATCTTTGTTTATTAAAGTGTTTAATCAGGTGTGTAAGGGTAAAACTGCTTAAAATGTAAATAAAAATATTATTTGCATTTTGTAAAATCTTGGACACGGTTAAAGCATGCAAAACAGTATGACATGTACTAGAACTTTGTATTGCAAATTAAGATAATGCAAAAATATGAACACAAATAAAAAATTACGACTAAAGAAAACCACTGCAAAATAGAAAGGAAAATATTTAAAGTACCCCAAAATTCCATACAGCCATCTATACTGACTTCTAATCATTAAAGATTAAGTTTAAAGAGACAATCCTCGTACAATGAAACTCTAATGAAAACATCCCCCCTAACAAACTGACAAGCCCCCATTACTTCCGACGGTGATATCTAAATTAAAAAAATTATGCGGAATGAGCATATCTAACAGCTCAAAAAGAATTAAAACACCATCTGTGTAAGTTTAACAAGCATATCATTTCATATTTTCAAAACCAAATTCTGCACACAGAGTTATTTTGGAACCAAAAATGAAAACGAAAAACAAACCTAAATTGGCTAAACTTAAAATACTACTGCATGCCAGAAAGAAGAATAAAGAAAGAAGGAAAAGAAAACAGTGATACAGAATTTCATACAGCTAGGTGACCATTCTCTCTATTGAAATCCTTTCTCTATTTCTAGCAGACTTTTCACATTTAGTTCGCTGCAAAGAGAATTTCTGCCTGTAGAAAATCAAGTTGGGGTTGAGTAAGTAAAATTCTCATACGCGTTGGTTATATCGATACATACTTTTTCACGTAAAATAATTAACCAACGTTCGTGATTTTAAAAATTGTATAAGTTACATTAATGAAGGAATGTCACCAAAACTAGTGCTTTTGGGTCATTAGCCTGCATGCATCTAAGTACACGGAGCAAGCAATGTGGATGATGTGTGAGTAAGCCAGGTACAATATGGGAAAGCAAGCATATACAGAGGAAGGTAGGTGCATTTTGCCTACATTCGTCTTCTTACACTAACCACACCATCTCCATTACACCTGTTGCTTGTGTTGACATTTATATATGTATTATTGTCTAAAATGACGTGTCCATCAGGAAGAATTTAACAAATGTTAAAATTTATAAACTCTTCAATAATGATTTAAAAAAGAAACCTCATCATTTCTTCGTTTTACACGGTGATTAACATATTTGCCTATTATATTTTCTATATTCCCATTGTGTATTTTATAAGTACACGTCAAGTGTATGTGATTTTGGAATTATAGCGTAGCTTTAACAATTTGAGTCATATCGTTACGATGTCTGTAGTGTGACAATTTATAGTAATGTCAAGCACTGGGGCATCGTGTCCGACCCAGGGATATAATACTGACACCAGGCCCAACAGTCCTAACAGTAAACTGTCCATGCTGAGCATCAAGCTAGGCAGCTGCTAGTATCATTTGTATATGTCTTTGGTATGACCAGGACAGGGAATGAACCAGCAACCTCCAGCATCTGAGACGGACGTTTTAACCACATAGGCCAACGAAGCTGTCAGTACATGTCGAAGGAAAGGGGTAAGTTAATTAACATGCAATTCACCTTGTTAATAATGAACTGTTAAATCAATTAATCAAAAGCACCAAGTCAAAGAAAGCAATTGAAAGCAAAATCTTATTTACAATGTACTACGATCTTACGAATACAAGAATATAATGAATTAAGGAATTGAAAAGTGTATACAATTGCTTAACTTGTGGAATGAAGGAATTTTTTAAACGTTATAATGTACTCCTTGTAAACGATTAAGTGACAGGCCGTTTTTTTTTTTAAAAATCATTTCGCATATGGATGAATATTTAAATGGCGTGTTAAGCCCAGCCACACAAAAGCATATTTGCAGGCATCAACATTTCTTACACTTACATACACACACACACTATATATATATATATATATATATATATATATATATATATATATATATATATATATATATATATCATATTTGTCTCAAATAAACATTTATATGAAACAATGTTGAACAAAATGTAGAACAAAACAAATGTTTAATTTCATACAACAAAATAGCTGAGAGAAGCTCACAGTACATAATCTTGCACACAAATATGATGAGACATACGTAAGCAGATAACAATGTAAGAAGCAGGTAATATGGGATATACCAACAGAAACTGGTAGGAATAAACATCGAAACCAAAAGCAAGCGTAAATGTGGTCATATGCTGCTATAATTCAGTACATTACAGCACTAAACATAATTTTGTGGAATGTCTTGGACACATTAACAATGTACACAGCAGTATATTAGCACTGTACACAGAAGTATGTTAGCACTGTACACGGTAGTATGTTAGTACTGTATACAGTAATATGTTTAGCAAGATATTTATTAAAATTAGCAACAACGAAGGCATTAATTATAAATCAATGGTTAAAGTCTGTATTATTACCTTCATGTTAAAAAATGTTCAGGTTGTTTGGGCTAATATTGAACTAAATACGAGGTGGCTCGAAAGACAAACACATTAAAGTCGATTAATAGTGAGCGAAAACAAATTGCTTGTAGGTATAATATATAAAAAGTATTTCCTAATTGAACTGTTATATGTATACACATAAATGCATACATATTGTGAGTGGATATGTTATACAGCGGTCCGTAGTATAATGATGCCTAAATATACCCCTTTTTAGAACTACTTCAGAAATTGTGTGCATTTTTGTAATAAATACTGTCTACTCTATGTGCTAAAGACTTACGCTTTTCTTGAGCCAAATTGGACGTCGACTACATTTGTGAAAAATCAACGAATAGTCTTCAAACAAAATTAAATTATAAAAAGTATTATATTTCTAGGACACAACCATGGCAGGCATTTGTCCCCATAAAAGTCACATGCAATCATACTTAGATTAAGGGTTTCCTTAGCTCTCTACCTGAGGGACCTAATACGAGCTCATCTATGCAGTCGAACATGAATTTGTACACTATCAGTAAATTGTTTCAACAAACACTTGCTTCCAAATATTACAAATATGCATATGCAGCAAAGCCTTTAAAAAGTGTATTCTCAAACAAATATATAAACTCTCACGTTTCTTTTTATACTAGAAACACGTTCTTATTAATGTAGAAAAACTAAATAAAACATTAGTTAATTGCAAACAAATAGCAATAACTATGTCAAGAAAATCTGATCCTCAATTGCAACTTTGCTTATGACTTATGATAACCTGAAATCGTATTATTTCTAAAACTGCAATGTACCTATGAAACGTCTCCTCTCTTTGTCGACTCACATCCTATCTTTTTAATAGTGTTTCAAGATTGTAACGAATTAATGATTTTACAAATTCACCGTTAGTCAAGATGTACTTCTTAGATATTTTTTATATTATTCTTTCTATTAAGTTATTCATTTTATATCCAAAAGTATATTATTTTTAAGAAATTGTTCTATTAAAATATATACGTATTTTATTCTAAAAATATTTGTTTTATTTACCATGTTGGCTGAATTGCCACAAATCAGTCTGGTATATATCAGATCAATATTCCATCCATTTAAGTCTTCAATCTTCAAATAACTGGATCGCCTAATATCGCATACATATTTTAAAAAATATTTTCCATAAAATGAGGTAGATTTCCTTTGAAAACCTAACGCTTTTGATGTATTTTTAATTTAAGCGTTCCCAGTGTAATATATGATATGTAGACATAAATTGTTCTTGACTTTATATATATATATATATATATATATATATATATATATATATATATATATATATATATATATATATATATATAAAACATATCTTTGATTTCTTTGAACGGAGTGATGTCTATAGATCTAAGATTGATGTTATTACTTTCATTGGTGAGTTTAAGCAATACATCAAGCCATTTTCTGGTTTCATTTTGACTGAAACAATTCTTCATTCTGATTTTCCCATCTTAATTTAATCTTTCTATTACAGAGGCGTTATGAAAATATTATACAGACATGTATTGTCGTATGTTCCAAACAATTCTTTATTTCTGTTATGCAATTCTTTCCCGTTATCAGACTATGTTTTTGCTTCTGTTTGAATGCTTAAATATATTTTGAAATACATCGTTTACACCACCACCTCTTTTCGATTTCACGTTTTCAGCCGATGTCCTTTCAGATAAATATCCATAACTGAAGATTCTTTAACTGATGCCCTATAAGAACGTTAACTGGCAAGAATTGTAGGAAGATGTAATATGCACAGGAGCAGTGTTAGTTGGATATTTAACATATCAAGAGGTTGCTTGAGAGACAACGTTGATAATATCACTTTTGTGATTAGTAATAAATTACTCATATATAAAAAGCTTAATAAAATTGTTCAAAGAAAACGGCGTGACGATTTACACAATCAGTACAGCTAAAGATATGACAGAAACAAATACTGTTCTATTTTTTGCAAATTTGGTTGAGAAATGTTTTTCTGCTTCTGTTCCACCAATTCTTACACTTGTTCCTCAAACTCTACCTCTTCTCCCACTCAAACTTTACCTCTTCTTCCACTATGTTTCACACATGTCTGCCCATTGTGTTTTAAGCGAATTAGTTTTAACCTATGAGAAAAGCTTAAGTAGCGTTGCTGTAAATTATTTTTGCAGTAAAGTAAGCTGACTTTTGAATACAGCTGAAAATTCGTTTCTTTATTATTTGACAATTAAGTTTTAGCCGTTCCTGCATTAGCTGGGAAAATGGAAGGATATTATCATCAGTTTTTAAAATTGTACAAGTCAGTTGCAACAACGGACAATACAGATATATAAACTTGATTATCTGTGTGTTTATCATTCTTATATATGTTGTTAACACTCAATTTTCTTCTTGTATTTCAATTCCTATTTTGATGAGTTGTTGGCGACCGTTTATCAGATTCGGGAACTGTATGTTTAAATACAAAAGCTTTATTGCCATCAGTGTTACTCTTAGTTTAAAGCAGTCGATCGATTATTTATATTAAATATGAATCATTTAGTGCTACTGATTTTTATAACCATACAACTTCAGAAGAATGTACAATCACCATCAACAGTGTAGCTCGATTTCACTTTGAATCTAAGATATTTCGCTGAAATTTTGTCTGATAGCTGAAACAGACTGTGTATCAAATGTTCTGCTTTGAAAAGTAATGAATGTTATGGTGCTATCATGTAACATTGCAATACCTTCAGTTAGCAATCTTTTGGCATCGTGAAAAAGTACACCAGTCCAGTTGAGAAACTTTTTGATTAACCTCAATCAAGATCTTTTTAATCAATTATATAATTCTTGTCCTAGCTATTTAAATGCAATCAGTTTGTTGAATGATACACTTTTTATAGTTAAGATTCACTTGTTTTATGTCTTTGTTATTGCTACCAGAATTAAAATCCTTACAATTGAATAACATTTTCATATTTTAAATGCGGAACCAATCTACCTATTCAACTAACACCGATTTAGTGTGATATGTTAAATGCCAGTCAGCTTTTACAACCCAGTAATTTAATATTTTTCAACAATCTCGTCCCCACAGACAGTGTTCTGTATAAAGTTAACCGAATCATCATTGTCAGATGTATAATGTACTTATCAAAAAATTAATGTTTGCGTCAAATAATCTTTGTCGTTACATTAACTGTTTCATCTTTGTAAATATGCATGCAATAATTTGACTGGAGAGTTAGGTTGAGCAGCAAGAGGAGAATAACATAATGCAGCTGATGCTTTCTTAAACACGAAGTCTATTATTTAATTGTCATAAACATTTTCACGTTAATTCTTTGAAAACAAATATTGCAGACGCGCAACTTTAGTCGTGTTAGGTCGGTCTAATGTAGAGCATGGGAAGTCTTTATCTAATTATGATTATTATTATTCATGGTGGTTTGTGGTATTTGAATACTATTTGGTATAGGTTTGTTTTACAAATGTAACAGATAATTATGATGTCTAAGAGCAAATAAAATGCTATGGTTTTTAAACTTGTTCAAACATCATAAATTTATGGTACCTCAAAGCACACGGAATAGACAGTGATTGAAGCTAGAAAGTATGTGAAATTATTAAAGTTTATACACGTATAGAAATGGCGATATTTGGGTGTCGATATATGCCCGATTCATTACAATAGCAGTTGTTTTTTTAATGTGATAGTAATAAATTACTGTTCATAATTATTGATGAAGCTAAAAATTCTACGCATTGTCTGAGAAGATAAACGAATAACATCCCCTTGCATTAGGTCAAAGTCCTTTCAGAGTAAAATGTAAGTATGCAAAATCAGATGTTCGAGTTTATAAGACTGTCCAATGCACAGATTGCGCATACATTGTGCTTCTCTTCATAGAAAAGTAAACATGTACAAATCATACAAAAGTGTTGCTGATTAAGACATGTATTGAGAAAATCTGTTCTAATCGGAAAGAGTTGCTTGTTAAATGACGTATGATCTTTTGTGTTGTTAGGGATTGTTATACAATAGTCAGAAAAAAACAGTTTTAATGCGAGACTCAACTAGATATTATTTTCCCTGATATAGTTGCTTTTTAGTAATTTATATCATTTATTGTCACATATTCAAGACAACAGTTACGTAAAAAAAAACATCAGCTGTACAGAAAGAGAATGATCACCTTGCCAGTAAGGGGAGGCGTCCCTGGGGCTCTCTTGTGTACCTGCGTGGAAAAGCTGGTTAAAATCAGCCTCAGAGTCCCATATTAAAAATATATAGTCCATAGGTATAGAACTTATCAAATCCAAAAAGAACCAAGTCTTTATATAATGTTTAGCTATTTTCTTGGGATCCAATATAATCTCATCCGCAAAGTCATTTATGATAACACCTGAAAAATAAATGTGAGAAAATTACCATATATATATATATATATATATATATATATATATATATATATATATATATATATATATATATATATATATATATATATATATATATATATATATGTATGTCAATCATTCAGTCATTCTATCAGGCCTGTCTATCCATCTTACTGCTGATCTATGTATAAGAGATAACTGTCATACATCGTTACGTCTCTTAAAAAAAACACATGCCAAAATTAGATCTTGAAATGCAATTCAAAAATATAATTATGTGCAAATTGGAATACTCTTTGAGACAAATATGTCCCCTATATCCAATTACAGTATAGCAAATTAGCTGAAGTTTTTATTTGGTGACCAACCAAATTAGCAAAGATGAGAGTCTGTTTCGGAGGAAACTCTAACTGATGATATTTGGCGTGTTACAATTCTAAAATTTTCATATGATGTATGAGCACATTTGGGTCATAAAGTGCAAAAAGCATGTTTGGAAACAAATACGTAAGAGTACCATTGTTAATACGACAATAATTTCTATTATTCAGAGTGGTTTTATGTACGTTTAGATAATTTGGTATCCATAGCTTTGCTACAAAGACTGAATATAAAAGCTGGACATATTTATTATTAGAAAAGGCGACATATACAAGATCTATTTGGTAGGTCGCTTTGAATCTGACTTGTGCAAAAATATTGAGAGTCAGATCACCATAGGAACAATATAATAATAAAAATAATATTTTAAATTCCAACAACACAAATCAAAAGGAAGCAATCTTCAAACAGAAAGTCTCAAAATCAAATATTGTAGTTCAGAAGCATCTGTGCCTATTTATGTTAGTTTCTTTTCATTAAATGTGAGAAAAATGAATATTAGAGCTATTATTTTATTATTATTATTATTATTATTATTATTATTATTATTATTATTATTATTATTATTATTATTATTATTATTATTATTATTATTATTATTATTATTATTATTATTATTATTTATTATTATTATTATTATTAGTATTAGTAGTAGTAGTAGTAGTAGTAGTAGTAATCTTATAGACGTGAGATGAAACGATGAATTAAAATATGCTCAAGGCAAGCTTTATCTAAAACTTTATGCAAAGTCTGTAAATGAAATGAAATTATTTCTTTTTGACAATGTTCTTTCTGGCAACATCAGTAATAGTTATCGCAGTTGGAGCTCTCGTTTACAATTCCCCGTATGTGTTTGACTCTCTATGGACTGCATGCAAGATTATCCGAGTGTGGGGTGGGGTTTAAAAATATAAATTTTGTTCAAATAGCAATGTTATTGATAATACTTTAGGAAAATTCACTCAGATACATTTATTGAAGTCTGTCTATAACAAACCGTGTAGTCAACTAAATCAGTCAATATAACTCCGAAAACCAAGGTTGTTTTTATTTCATTCCAAAAAATAAGTAGTTACATCTGGGCAGACTGTCTGTAGGAGCTTAAGGATGGACCTTGTAAAACCAGATAATCACAAAAATGCCAGTTCAACAAAACACGTGTAAAACGTACCCTAATTTCATTTTATTGGGCACAATAAGCAGCGTGAATATTCTGTGAACAAAAGTGCAATTGTCTTGGCGCTGCTATTTATGCTAATGCAGAAATATAGTATAAGAGTACATGTTTGATAAATACATACTTAAAGACATGGATGGGTCTCAAACATATTAATCTGTCTCGAAAGAATGTTTCATTATATGTCTATTACTGACCTAGTCCCAGAACTGGACGTCATGTAAACTATTATTGTGTGGTAAAATATTACGTTTGATAGGATAAATGACGGCAGATTATTTCATGGACTTACCTCCGTGTAAGGTGAAACATGGTAAACATTGTTAGCCTAACAGCCACCTTCACTTCCAGACGGCTATTGGTCAAACTCGGCGTGAGTTTAGCTCTATTGAGTCCTTTATTATCGGCACTAATAGTCTCGAGAGTGGAGGCGCAAAAACTAGGTTTAGTGTGGATGTATACACTTGGAAATCTGCTAATAGATTCTGGGTAGGAATTTTCAGATGGAAACTATGTTTACTTCAGCATCATTAATTCTCATTTCATTACACAAACATTCATTTATACACGCAAATCTCATCACCACCATTAAAGAAGCATTTTATTTCAACGAAATTATCAAGTACACATGCTTTTATAAGTGATTGGGTTTTTTTTCATATCCAGCAACTTATATAGGATTTCGTCATCACTATATCCATACGGAAGAGCTGTCTCCGCGCACCGTATACAGGACTTAGTGAGTAGCGGCAAGAATAAAAGTGAAGAGAATCTTATTTCGATAACCGCTTATTAGTTTTGCAATATATTTTTTGTTCACTTCAGCGTTTTTTAATATAAAGAAATAAATGAAAATGCCACCCTTTAAAATTGACATGAGGCCTGTGCAAACTCGGCTTGTGCGGAAACATGTTAGAATCGGTATCTACTTTTGGAATGTTGTAATGCAAATACAATAATAGACATGCAGAATATACTCGTTTTTCCTACAGACAATTGCACAAAGCAATGTGGCTGTTAAAACTGTCTGTTCAGAGAAATAAATGCACGTTGACAGACAGTACAATTTGCCAATATAAATTTAGATAACCAAGCTGAAAACTTGTGAAAAAAATATGTGAAACAATTCCTAGATCCCAGGGTTAGTTATGCATACCGTTAACAACTATTGAACGTTTTTGTTTTTGCTTGTTTTGGATAAAACTTGAAAAAAGGGTTTTGATTACCAACTTTACTTAGTCTGTAGAAAGTTGCCTGAAAGCAACCTAAAATATGAAATTATAAAGTCTAATTTTTTGTCCAAAAGAGAAAATATACTAATATACTAACAAAATAAGTTAGATTTTGATTAAAAGGATTTGCTGACCTGCAATTAAGTTTCTTTTACTACATATGGTGCAACCTTTCTAGACATGGCATGGTCGGTATATCGAAAACAACTCGTGTATTATGATATTTCATAGTATTGTGTCTAGAAATGATCATTACTAATACAAACAAAATGATAACAAAAAAATCTTTACCTGTCCTAAAATTGATGATTATATCCAGGAAAAAGACAGTGTCTGATATACAATTAAATACAATCCAGTGTGTACTGAGGTCATCATTAAAGAAGGAGATGGCAACAGGTAGAATGAGGAGGTTGGCGATCAGAAGAACCAGCATGAATAAATCCCAGTAAAACCTGGAAATAAAAGAAATGTTATTTTATAGTGTTCTTCACATACTTTGTTAAACATTCTAATTGCACTAATTACTCTTGAAGCATCTAATGATCAACTTGCTAGTGATCATAGACAAATAGATAAGAAGGTATTAAGTAAGGTTCGTTAACATATTGAACCATTAATTGGGCTTATATTTACCAAGTTATTACTTTGGTCCATATTGGCCAAAACTGCACTAAAGCTTCAAAATTAAACAATGGTTCACAAACAAAAAGAATTTAAATAGCAGTAACCTCATATATAACCAAGATACTCGCCTATATATCCAATTACAAAAACCACCAAAAGTGTTCAGTGTAATTGAATGGCGTCAAAGAGTATTCATTGAAAACAACTTTTAGTTATTTGCAGACAATGCTCTCATTAGGGAACAATATCTTTCGAATCTTGCAAATTTATCGACCTTGGATGATTTGACGTATGATAAAGACTTGAATGTGTGTATTGGCTGGAATTAACGTTGTTAAGCCATGTAATGAATTTGTAGTTAAGCCGTGTACTGAATTTCAAACAGTCATTCATTTGTGTAATTAAGACGATAACGGAACTGTTATGTCTCGTGTGATATAAAGTGTTGAAATAGCCTTTAGGAAGTATATTAATCTTATGAAACTAGGTTTGTTTATGATCTGCAATGTTTGGCTTGACAAGAAAGCCTTCGTTATATGTTTGAATTCCGATAGGACGATATTTGACATAATGAGAGTGGAATATCGATCTATTCCCAGTAGGATATCTGATAGATAGTAGATTTACGTAGCTTCCCTGTTTATTTTGAAGGGGGAAATAGCTCCACTGCCTTATCAATGTACCCACTTATCCAAGTATTTAAGTATCTAAGTACTGATTTATCCACGTACCTACTTCCAAGTATCTACGTATCTACGTACTTACGTATCCACCTACCCACACAAAGAGGCGAGAAAATAGTTTGGAGAAGGAAAAAGAGCAGCGAAAAGGACCAAAAAGAATTGCCACAGTGAAGTTGGAATTAACTGGAATTAAAGAGGCTTTGAAGTTTTACAAGGCAATGACTTCGATCGTTCACTCGATTCTAATTCTATCATTAAAACAGATCGGCGATTTATTTAAATATATTTGTGTTGGAAATTTGGTGAATGATTTACTGCAAAAAGAAGTATATCTTCCTAATGTAATGTATTATCACAATTGTTTACGTAATTTATTAAATTGTCTTTTTTTCATGTACGGGAGCTCGTGTCATTCTGTTTATATATCTGCTCAGATCTCTATTTATTACACGCATACGTTTCCCACTTTTTATTAGCATTTACTCGATCCTGGCAATAACACCTAGGCGATCAAGCTCTAGATAACGATAACCCAATAAAGCGGACACCTTGTAAGAAGGTACAATTCACCACAACAAAGTGGCCACCACACTGTAGTCGTAGAATATCAATGGTTTGTGCATGCAAGACTATTGTGCAGACCAAATCCAAAACATCAAGTCAAAGACGACTGCGTTAGTATTCTAAGAAAACAACATGGAACCTTAGTTGAAGTCTTGGATGAATTTCAGTTTAAACATAAAGTTATTAGGACTATCTTTTTACTATAGTATTTGTAGTAACGGACAAGTTAAAATAAGACAAGCGTGATATTAAGGTTTTGTTTCCCACAAAGCCAATAAAAATGTTTCACACTAATATCATAATATAGAATGAAAAGCCACGAGGATAAGATAAATAAAATCAAAATATATTTTCAACAAGGTTGCATGGAACAATTTATTTAGTGGGGAGGAACCACCTCTACCACCAGTTTCAATATGTCATTGTAAATTTATGCAGAATTTTTAAGTAGATGACTAGTTTTCTCCTGTCTATCTAGTTGGTTCAAAAGAACTAAAACTCGAGAAATAAAACAGAAACTTGATGATTTTCTCAATCAAAAAACACATTTTTAAAAGTTAAATATTAAATAGTATCAATACGGACGGTCGTATAAAGGAACACACAAAACTTTTCCGCGTTACACATTGTCCATTTTAAGGAATAGTTTAGTAGAACGCTCGTTGGCAAATGCGAATCTATCAAACACAGATATGACATCGAAACCAGAACTAAATTTCAGCCAAAATGAAAAGCGTAATACGAGGCCTTATAAAGAAAATCATGATAGTCCAGTGTTTCATTTAACATAATAAGAAATGTCAATGTTTACATACGTTGTTTTAAAACGTCAATTAAGATCGCATTTTCTTCAATAATGCATATTTTCACTTTTCCTGTTTTTCTTGGACATTTTACTGTCCGAAGAAAAGCCAAGATTTCAGAAGTATTGTCTTTTGTAAAAGAAGCTATGAGACTTAATATCGCTTAAAAAATTTGAATACTTCACAAAGGTTATGACTTTCAACACTCATGTACCAATTATACATGTTAGTAATTGAATTACACCATGAACGTAAGTAAATTAATATCTCCCCTCATAGTCAAATTCGACATACTGAAAGAAAGCGATTTGAAATAACTCTGTCAATAACATTTGTTCTTGCATCGATTTTTCTTGTCAAGCTTTTTACAAAATCAGCTAAATCCAGCCTTTCCGATGCAAGAAATTTCTGATTTAAAAGTTGATTATGTCGCCATATTAGGTGTTTCCATTTAGGCAAAACTTAGCTTGAAGACATGTTAATTGAATCATGCTATAAATAACGTATTGGACTCAATTTCATCAGTGTCATATATCAAATAAGGATTAGGTTGCCATTACGCGAACATTTGCTACTTCCGCAGTAGCGACAAATCATTTCCTCAGTGAGAAAATGATCGTAACAAGTGATATAACCCCTTGACTGCCGGAGTATAGAAAGAATATTTCATAAGAGCTTGACATTTAGGTCGTCGAAACATTTCTCCATATCAGTTTGAAATACAGTATGAAATATTAAAATACATTACTTTATATTGCATGTCACTAGCATCCCATCTCAAAATTCTTAGTATTACTATTGTCGTCTTATATACCCCCGATTCTTAGTATCACCATTGTAGTCTTATATTAAATAATACTAACACCCACCCACGTTCATTACTAGTGCAACTATTGGAGAGAAATATTAAATATCACCAACGCACCACCACATGCATTATTATTTAGTAGCACTATAGTATCATAATTTGTTTAAAAGATTAAATGTGATTATCATCGTCATTATTATTATCATTATTATTATTATTATTATTATTATTATTATTATTATTATTATTATTATTATTATTATTGTTATTGTTGTTGTTGTTGTTGTTGTTGCCATGCACTATGTGTTTGTTGGCTTTTATTATCACACGACTGGAATATTTTCGAACTGATTTTCATGTTGCATCACATCTTTGGAACCTGTCATAGACAATTAAACCCTAATTTCCAAAAAGACATGCATTGCATTTTCTTCCTTTTTCAAGCAATGACAGCATATTTTCCATGTAGTTTAGTGTCATGTTTATTTATTCTATCCAGTGTGTAGAGAGGTACATTTCCGATGTAAAATCATGGATGACACGTTACAATCTGCATATGAATGACGATGAAACTGAAGCCATTCTCATTACAACACAAAACTTTCTCATGCACATTCTTTTTTTTTTACCTCAAACAATACATATCAGCAACACCTAGATGTCACTCTCGATAGTAATGTCACATTGCACCAACATGTCATGAACATATTCAAGGCTGCATATCTCGAGCTGAGACGCATCAGCTCCATTCGTAATTATCGATTATATTTCAGTTGATGCCACTAAAATACTTGTGCGCTCCTTAGTACTTTCAAGACTGGACTATTGTAAGTCGGTTTTATCTGGTTCATCTCATATCTACTCAAGAAACTTCAAAAAGCTCGAAACACAGCTGCTCGGATCATCCTAAGAGTACTACGATCAGAGCACGCCTTTCCCCTGTTCTGTACCCTACACTGGCTATCACTTTTATTCCGAATCAAACAAAATAATTGTTCTCTGTGCTATGTTTCACTGACAGGCTCCAGTCCAACATACCTTTCCGACATCATCCATGTGTACAAACCAGCAAGACACGTACGAACCTCTTCTGACAATTGTATTTTCATTATTCCGAATATGAAAATGAAGTCATATGGACAATGTTCTTTTACATACCAGGATCCAGCAGCGTGGGACGAATTGCCCACTGAACGTAGACACAAAGACGTAGTGATCTCATTCAAGAACGCTCTTAAAACTCAACTATTTCGACTGCAAGAACAGACTTAAAGACCCAATAATGTTTTCTTACCTTAAATATTTTCAGCACGTTTTTTGTTTTATAATTTCATGGTGTTTATTTTGCAATCACATAATTAAAAATGTTTCTCTAATGTTGTAAAGCGCCTAGACTATTATTATTATTATTATTATTATTATTATTATTATTATTATTATTATTATTATTATTATTATTGGTAGTAGTAGTAGTAGTAGTAGTAGTAGTAGTAGTAGTAGTAGTAGTACGAGGCAGAAGGCATTGATAGATTAACGTCCAGTGACAGTGTATGTTCTTTGTAGTTTAGTCTCATGTACGAAGCAGAGGGCATTAATAGATTAACGCCCAGTTACAGTGTATGTGTGTAGTTTAGTGTCATGTACGAGGTAGAGGGCATTGATAGATTAACGCCCAGTTACAGTGTATGTGTGTAGTTTAGTGTCATGTACGAGGTAGAGGGCATTGATAGATTAACGCCCAGTTACAGTGTATGTGTGTAGTTTAGTGTCATGTACGAGGTAGAGGGCATTGATAGATTAACGCCCAGTTACAGTGTATGTTTGTAGTTTAGTGTCATGTACGAGGTAGAGGGCATTGATAGATTAACGCCCAGTTACAGTGTATGTTTGTAGTTTAGTGTCATGTACGAGGTAGAGGGCATTGATAGATTAACGCCCAGTTACAGTGTATGTGTGTAGTTTAGTGTCATGTACGAGGTAGAGGGCATTGATAGATTAACGCCCAGTTACAGTGTATGTGTGTAGTTTAGTGTCATGTACGAGGTAGAGGGCATTGACAGATTAACGCCCAGTTACAGTGTATGTGTGTAGTTTAGTGTCATGTACGAGGTAGAGGGCATTGATAGATTAACGCCCAGTTACAGTGTATGTGTGTAGTTTAGTGTCATGTACGAGGTAGAGGGCATTGATAGATTAACGCCCAGTTACAGTGTATGTTTGTAGTTTAGTGTCATGTACGAGGTAGAGGGCATTGATAGATTAACGCCCAGTTACAGTGTATATTTGTAGTTTAGTGTCATGTACGAGGTAGAGGGCATTGATAGATTAACGCCCAGTTACAGTGTATATTTGTAGTTTAGTGTCATGTACGAGGTAGAGGGCATTGATAGATTAACGCCCAGTTACAGTGTATATTTGTAGTTTAGTGTCATGTACGAGGTAGAGGGCATTGATAGATTAACGCCCAGTTACAGTGTATATTTGTAGTTTAGTGTCATGTACGAGGTAGAGGGCATTGATAGATTAAAGCCCAGTTACAGTGTATGTTTGTAGTTTAGTGTCATGTACGAGGTAGAGGGCATTGATAGATTAACGCCCAGTTACAGTGTATATTTGTAGTTTAGTGTCATGTACGAGGTAGAGGGCATTGATAGATTAAAGCCCAGTTACAGTGTATGTTTGTAGTTTAGTGTCATGTACGAGGTAGAGGGCATTGATAGATTAACGCCCAGTTACAGTGTATATTTGTAGTTTAGTGTCATGTACGAGGTAGAGGGCATTGATAGATTAACGCCCAGTTACAGTGTATGTTTGTAGTTTAGTGTCATGTACGAGGTAGAGGGCATTGATAGATTAACGCCCAGTTACAGTGTATATTTGTAGTTTAGTGTCATGTACGAGGTAGAGGGCATTGATAGATTAACGCCCAGTTACAGTGTATATTTGTAGTTTAGTGTCATGTACGAGGTAGAGGGCATTGATAGATTAAAGCCCAGTTACAGTGTATGTTTGTAGTTTAGTGTCATGTACGAGGTAGAGGGCATTGATAGATTAACGCCCAGTTACAGTGTATATTTGTAGTTTAGTGTCATGTACGAGGTAGAGGGCATTGATAGATTAACGCCCAGTTACAGTGTATATTTGTAGTTTAGTGTCATGTACGAGGTAGAGGGCATTGATAGATTAACGCCCAGTTACAGTGTATATTTGTAGTTTAGTGTCATGTACGAGGTAGAGGGCATTGATAGATTAACGCCCAGTTACAGTGTATATTTGTAGTTTAGTGTCATGTACGAGGTAGAGGGCATTGATAGATTAAAGCCCAGTTACAGTGTATGTTTGTAGTTTAGTGTCATGTACGAGGTAGAGGGCATTAATAGATTAACGCCCAGTTACAGTGTATATTTGTAGTTTAGTGTCATGTACGAGGTAGAGGGCATTGATAGATTAACGCCCAGTTACAGTGTATATTTGTAGTTTAGTGTCATGTACGAGGTAGAGGGCATTGATAGATTAACGCCCAGTGACCGTGTCTTACCTAACTCAGATAAATAGAGAAAATGTTTTTATTTGTCAAATGCATGGATCGTGAAAGCCAATTAAAACATGTCTAACAGTGACGAAATGCATGCCGAAAAGAGATAAAAGAAAATGTAGATTCGGTCAAAACAGCTAATTTTATTGTTGAGAATACTTTAAGCAAAATCTGTCAGTTTCTTTCTTGGCGTAATTGTTGGAGACGCTGTTGTTTATTTTAATTCTTCAACTATTTAAAATATTTTTACAAAAACTTTATTAGTATTCGTGTTGATGTAACTGAGATAAAAAAGAATTAACATTAATCCAATACTCATTTCATTAGCATTTATTTTTTCTATTATTAGTAGTCGTTACTGTTGTTGCAACTGGAACAAAAGACAAAACATCCAATACCCGTTTATTTAGCATTTATTTCTTCTTTAGTTTTTTCTGTATTTTATTCTTTTTTTTAAAAATAAACCTGATATGTTTGCATGCTATTATGCTGGCCGATAATTCAGACAGAGGTAAGCACAATATATGTGAGAAAAATTAAGTAAAACAGATTATAAAATTTTATCTTGTATTAGTACCTATAATTCGTTTTGTATTGTTTTTGTTCTGGTTCTAAGTCATTAACTGGTTAAGTTTTGCTTACCAGAGCAGTAATGACCAAAATCCAGTAAAAACTGTTACGTCTATTGACCTTGCATTCGTAAATATCTGATACGGGTTTCTTTATTTTCTTACCATCCAATTTTTCTAAATCCTTGTCAATTTTGTATCAGTAATCTCTTTGTACATACCATAAAATATATTTGTATTCACATCTTGTTAATGTTATTCTATATCTTTACAATCAGAGAAACTATTCATTTTGATCTTCTCTGTCTTTATCTTGACCCAATCAATTGTGTACACATTAAAGAAAGTGAAAAAATGAGTTGAAATGTATGATAAACCTGAATACGATGAAAACTTGGTACAGAAAACGAGCTTTACTCAAGACAGTAATATTTTATTTAATCACAATAACAAACACATAGAGGATAATAAACAATATCAGCAAAGAAAAAGACGCAAGAAAAAAATTTAATTGGAAGAACAGTTGGAAAGTAAAAGAGCAATTTAAGTTCGACATTAAACGATTAATGGAATTCCATTCGTTGCGGTGTCAGTATTCATGTTAATACTTTTTCCTAATTAAAATCCTCTTCCTATGTTTAAAAAATGAATACAAATATATTAAGTCACCTACTATTATTAAAATTTTTTGTAGCCTATTATCATCACCATGATATAAAGTGAAAGGAAAGGTTTTTAATCAACAGCATAATATCGTTTAACATCTGAATCTGAAATAATTTACTCAACGCGTATGTTTGTGATTTCCTCAGAGTCATAGCTTTGTTAAACAAAAAATGAATTTCCCAGACAACCTGCTTAACAGTACCTGGAAACAGACTGCGTAATACATGTTCAGTTTTGTAGTTGAGGGTCTCAAATACAAATTGTATAAAATCTCATACTTTGATTTAATCTCGTTGTCAATCCTTCATAACCTTGCAGAACGAAATAAGTCAATTCCTTAGGTTTCATTTGCCATGATATTTACATTGTGCAACTTTAAACCTTTTATTTTCCATACGTAAATCCCCATAAAATATCTTTACCTACCATATAATTCTTTACTCTCATATGTTACAAGTGATTGCCTTTTTCAAAACAAATTAACATTCACTGTTTGTTGAATATTGCCATTGAGATGTATCCAGTCATAATGAGGATTAATGTTGACGTTATTAATAATTATATTAAACTGGTTAAGATGCTATGCTGGTATTGGTAGAATTAAAAGCCTGATGAACAGGTAATCGTACTTAGAATTAGGCCAACAATTTTTGCAACTGAAAGTAAACATGAGACTATTAGCCTTTATCAAATAAATACCAATACGATATTCCACATCCAATCGATGTTATCCATACGGCACAGTTTATCTGATTCTGCCAAAATATCAAACCATGCTAGGTATCTATTAACTGAGTAATCATTCTAAAACATTAAAATGTATTTTAGAAACGTTTAATGGCTTGTACGTCTAATAACTGATGTCTGTGTAGTAGAATTTTTATCGCATTCAACAGCTGCGAAATATCATTAGTGACAAATGAAACACTGGACATAGATACATTGCTGTATCTGTTAGACATTTATCCATTACTTTTACATTATGTTCATTTAAATATTTTTCACTTTCACAAGTCAAGCAAGCAGTCCTTGTCAGGTAACAGTAGCATAGAAAGGGGTTTCTAATCTCCAAGCACCATTATTTAGAATCATAATAGGCCAAGCATATTTAGTTAGGCCGGAAGTCGAACAAATTAGTAAGGTCAGCAGAGCATGGTAATAATAAAAAAATACATTATGTTTGGAACTTATTTACTCATTACTACTCTGTTAAGACAAACATAATAACGATTTAAAAACAGTTGCAAAATAATTGGGTGTGACTTTCGTGATGCGATATCTCTAAGATCTTGGCAAAGCAGTGAATATTTATATAAGAAGTTTTTACTGAGAACATGTGCTTAAAAGAAAGTTAATTTGCAATATAAGTTCAACAAGAAACGAAACAGGTGAGATGAACATAAGGCTGTTTAAATATTTTGGCTTAGGATTTATAATGAAAACCTGATATGTTATGTGTGTGTGTGTGAGAGAGAGAGAGAGAGAGAGAGAGAGAGAGAGAGAGAGAGAGAGAGAGAGAGAGAGAGAGAGAGAGAGAGAGAGAGAGAGAGAGAGAGATTTCTATTAATGAAATTAAATTGTTGTAATTTTTTTCATATTTGCTACAGACTGTGCTTTAGGGGCCCCGAGTGGCCGAGTTGTCTAAAGCGCTGTCCGTTACGGATCACTGCCATTTCACCTCTGTCTGCGTAGGTTCGAGTCTAGGATTCGGCGAATGTGGATATGTGAGAAAGCTTGCCAGAAGCTTCTCGTGGGGCGGTGGTTCTTTCCGGTGATTTCCCGGTTTCTTCTTCCACCATTAATACTGGCCGCCATGAATAGCCTATCGTGTGCTGAAAAATGGCGTTAAGTCCAACAACAACAACAACAAGAACAACAGACTGTGTTTTGTAAAGGAATAGCCGCAGGGAAATTGTAATATTGTTTAACTGCCTCTAACGAGCAGCTTTTAATTTCCCTTCTATAGCTTAATAAATAGCCAGAAACGAGCAAGCCGGTTGCCCCAGGTGATATCATTTAGGCCCCAAGAGATGTTTTCATTCTAATTTCATTTTCATACGTCTTGATATTTTACAGATCGTCGAATATAATTGTCAACATTTATTCTCCTCTATCCAAGGATGTTTCTTTTAGGTGTGTGCGTGTGTGTGTGTGTGTGTGTGTGTGTGTGTGTGTGTGTGTGTGTGTGTGTGTGTGTGTCTCGATAGACTAATTTTATCACAGAGTACAAGTTTCAAGGTTTTCAGAAACATTGATATTTTTGGAGCTCCATTTTATTAAGTTACCCGATACTTGGTTACGTCACTCTTAGTCTAACGCATGGAGCTAGTCAAGTTCTACATGACTAGGGACACTTACAAGACAAAGCACACACTTAACACCGAAGTTATCAGGTAAGGGCTTATGCACCATATGGTACGAAATTAAATCTTCAAAATGAAACAAAAGATGTATGGCGCTAAGATAAAATCCTCACCGGAAAGGAAAGGACTCATGCGGTGGATAAATAACAGCTCACTAACTGACCTAATTATAGAATGGTATGTTGCCACGTGTTTTTATGACTAAAAAAATTACATCCCTGATAAAAACTTCGTATTCTCTCCTATATTGGTAAATGGTGTATCTGTTATAGTCGAAGTAATGTTGGAAATCCTGAATATTGAGCTTTTATTAAAGAAATAAGATTATAAAACTGTCGTGCGGTGTGTGTGTGTGTGTGTGTGTGTTATATATATATATATATATATATATATATATATATATATATATATATATATATATATATATATATATATATATAATACAAATCATATGGCGAATAAAAACCCTTTCAAGCGTACTGGATCCACCAAGGGATCACGTGTGTCGGGGATTGGTTAAAATAGATGCAATAAACTGACGACGAACAGTACGAAACTAGTAACTAACTAGCCTAAGCGCTTTCGACTCTTAATGAATCTTTTTCAAAGGCAAATACAAAACATATATACGACAAACAAATAAACACAAAAACGTTGTGTTTGTAAACCTCTACATGGCTGTCTCCACATGTGTTAAAACTATAAATACAACCAGCTTGTATAGACTAATTGCGGAAACTGAAAACGGTGTATAATTCCCTAAAAGTCTACAAGCCAAAGCGACATCTATTTTTACTTTTTGTACATTTATGTAACGCAGATTATATCCCGGATATTTGATTCTATACCGGTTATTCTTATAGTAAAAATTGAAGGATAATAAGAAGATTTAGAAAATGTTAAATTTTACTAGTGCATAGTTTTCATTTTCTAGTCTTCTTGGTTTAGACCGCTTGTTTTCAATGTTCTAAGGCGGCGTATCCAGTATGATTCCTTTTCCTTCCTTGTTTCGGAACTCCAGCTGTGGTTGTTAGCAATAGCGATAAGTATTATATCACTGAAAGTGTGGCCAGGGGAGGAGAAGTGTTCTGCGACCAGGCTTCTGTACAGCTTTTTTGTCATCCAATCAGATCTATGAAGGTTTATCCTTTTGTGTAGCTTTTCAGTTTCTCCGACGTACTGAGGGCCACAGATCTTACATATGATGAGATAAATCACATTCTCTGTTTTGCACGTTTTGTTTGGACATGTATGTTTAGTTTTTCTTTAGTCACTGTGCTAGTGAATGTCTTGGTCTCTATCATATGTTGACAGGTTTTGCATCTTTTATCACCACAGGGTCCAGATTGACTAGGTTTGTTTTGACTAGCGATTGGCGTTAGCTTTGCCCTGACTAGGATGTCTTTTAGGTTTTTTGGTCTCCGGTAAGCTACTACAGATTTGTTCGGAAGTATTAGGTTTAGTATGTCTGACGATTGCACGGTTGGCCAGTGGTTTGCGATGATTTTACCTACTTTGGGATGGTCTGGGTGATAGGTCAGAATAAATGGTATCCTATTAACCTTTTCTTTCTGTCCATATCTGAGTAGGTCATCACGGTTTGTTTGTTTGGTTCTTTGGATTGCCTCCGCAATCAGGTCTTTGTCGTAGCCTCGGTAAATTAAATGTTTAGCCAGCTCTTCAGACCTTTCTAGGAATCTTTCATCGTCGGAGCAAATTCTGCGTATCCTCAGTGCCTGGCTATATGGAATGTTCTTAATGCAGTGGTTTGGATGACAACTGGTTGGGAGGAGATACTGATATTTGTCGGTTGGTTTCGAGTAGATGTCTATGTGTAATTTGTTTTCCACCAGTCTGGTTGTTGTGTCCAGGAAAACATGGTTTGAGTTGGAAATTTCTGCCGTGAATTTTATTGAAGGATGGAAGTTGTTTGCCTTTGATATGAAGTCATCCAGACTTTCTCTTCCATACTGCCACTTCATTTCTATATCATCGATAAAGCGTACCCACTGGTATGGTGTACGCTCAACCGATGCTAAGAGCTGACCCTCAAGTTTTCCCATTAAAATGTTAGCATACGAAGGGGCCATTTTAGTACCCATTGCAGTTCGATTGATTTGTAGGTAGTTTTTTCATTGAATTCAAAGTTGTTGAGTTTTAGGACAAGCTCCAGGAATTTGAATAAGAAGTGTGTGGGTGGATTGTTTACGGTTCTTGTTTCCCATGCTTCGCTACATGCCTGTAACCCTTCGTTGTGCGGTATGTTGGTGTACAAAGATGTGACGTCTAAGGAAGCAAGTAACGTATCTGGCAGTAATGGTTCACTAGCTTTGCTTTTTATGAGATAATATGTCGTGTCTTGAAGATATGATGGTAATTTGTGGATATGTAGTAGTAAAGTGAAATGAGGGTTTTGGCCCACCCCCCCTCCCACACCTCCTCCCCCATCCCCGCCAAACCCCTCATTTCCCTATACTACTACTATGTAGACAGATATTTTGTAACCAGACAAAACAACAGGTGTTGGAATGCCATAAGCTCTGTCAACAGAAGTGACGAATTTGTTAGAACAGCGTATGTGTAGAATATGATTATTCTAAAGACGGCAAATAGATTTTATCACAAATTTTTTATCAGATAACAGGATGAAAATTAAACTGTGCATTAGAACGTTTCAGTTAACAAGGCGGAAATTAAACTAGCATTAGAATGAAAATGATATTATTTTATATCTCATTACCAATGATTAATGTTTCAACTGTTGATATTAAAAATACTTCACTATCACGACTATAGATACTAAATTTTACTTTACCGCTCACACAGCGATGGGACTCAAACAAATCTTTCATTTCTGGTTTGTTCAGAGGATATTTTTTGTTGATAAAATATACCCTTGACCGATCGAGATCAATTGTGAGTTTAGTATAGTTTTGTTGGCTAATGGGGCTGTGAAAGTTTTTAAATTCCGCTAGCAACTTTTGATACAATTGTTCGAGATAATTGAAATACTCGCTGTTATCAGATCTGATGAGCGAACGTTTTAACTTGTCACGTGTTCCATTAAAACATATACCTGATGTTTCATTATTAAATTCAACTGTCAATTGTTTACCGTCCATCATTAGATATTTGATGTTACTATTATAGCTATTTGTCATTGTCAAATTTTCAAACATTATTTTATAAGTTTAGATAAAATTTTAGTCACAATGAAAATACCCAAAGGCAAATGTATCTACCCCATTTTTACAATAGCGTTTGTCATCAAAATTGTACAATCCACGTTTGATAATGACATCTGTTTCGAGTTTATGATGATTAGTTCGAATTGCCATAGCTCTCATAAAACTAACACCACCATCAAGCGCGTACTTGTGGTCAACAAATTTCATAAACTTTTTAACAAAATTACGAGGCAGACCTTTAGCTTTTTTCGTTATTTTATTATTGTCTAACAATACGGCATACATTTTGCTGCGTAATCCGATAAAATATTTGATAGAGCTCGAGTTCATTTCATCTTTAAACTTACCAATAACCTTTCTATTTGTGTCGTCATGAAATTTACTGTCATGCGGATAATCGGAAAGATCAAACAGATGTCGATCATTGTACATGTCCTGATAGATGTCCTCGCATTTGATTTCATATACGAGCGAATCAGTATCAGTAAACAATAATCTACTAGCCGGCCACTGATTTTTAACAAAATTATAATGAAAATCGTACATCAGCCACTTTGATAAATCTAACACAGCAGCTCCAACATAGATCGGCTTGTTTAGTTTTAGATTTGTTTTTATTCTTTGTATTGCAACAAGATTTTCATTAAATATTTTCATGCTCACAAAATCATCGTCTGACACAAGTTTGTTTCTGCGATTGACATCATTAACTATTTCAATATTTACACGTTTCCTAATATTCTCCATCGTCTTACCAAAAACGGAATTGTTCATCAGTTTAAAAAAGTTTTTCTCAAACTCTGTTTTCGCTGCAGCTCTTCTTGAAGTGTTTGAGTTAATATAACCTCTCATCCACGGCGACTGATTAAATTTTAGTACACGATGAACTTTTCTCAACACAAGACCAGCATCGACTGCTTGTTTTAAAACTTTGTAATGCAAAACGTAATTTTTCTTATCAAGTAAATTTGGTACTAGTTTCTTGACCATGGAATGTTGCCTTGGTGATGCTAACGCTTGTTGTTCTTTTGATAACAAACTATAATCTATGACCATCGATTCCGCACAGAAAGGGTAATCGTTATGTAATTTGTGTAGCGAATTTGGATAATCAAGATCAACTTGAACGAAATAGGAAACATCGTCGGGTATCTTTTTTTCTGTCTCTGATAGAAATCGATCAACCGTGATCCAATGAAATCCGCTAAAAGGTATTGGTTCTGCCATCGAACCACCGTAAAGAATATTACAATCTAGATAAATTATATACTTCGAAGGAAGGTCAGGGTTATACTGTTTCAGGTATTTGTTGTTTGCTTCAGCATACTTTTTTGTTATCACGCTAATACCACCTCGGATACCTTTTTCGATAAAATTGAACATATCAACATCAGTCAGTAATTCTAACCTTACCTTACTAAACTTTAGCAAAGCATCCCATGACAACCCAGGGGCAGAATAATACCAGCAAGGATCTAGTCCATAATTATTATAACTCACTTCACGAAAACTTTCAAAAACATCTGCTAATAATAACACGTCAGTTTTCAGGTATAAATCATGATAATCACCAAAAGTCACACAATCAAACTCTTTCCAGATATGTTGTGCATACCTGTACTCATCATCAGTTATATTTTCATTTTTAAGTTGCGAGTAAAATTTGTCTTTGTCAGGTAAAGATATTTCATCAAATTTACTCCAGTCGTCGAGGTATTCGTATGGAAAAACTCCTTTTTTAGCTAGTAGATTAAATTTATCTCCAAAACAGTCTCTTAGGTTATCAAATTTACTACAACCTTTTACTAGCTCATCTAACGAGGCTGCCATAAACTGCATGCTGTCAATAAAACGCAATTTACCTAGCGTAACTGACATGTACTTTTCAAAATTATTTGGGATGCATTTGATGATGTTATCGAGTTTTAGACGAGATTTTATATCAGGATCACCAAAAGCTTCTACTATAATATGGCTATCATATCCTCGAAAATTGTGAAGAATAACTGGAATAAAATCTGGAGCATGAAATTTTAAATTACACTGATTATGAGCCGCTCCACGGTACTGTCCAGTCAAATGACAATGGTCATGTACTTTTTTGTCATCGTCAAAAGCTTTTTCACAAATATGACAAATTTCTGCTTGCTCGTGAGCGGATTCTTGTTGATGTGTTAATTTTAACATTGGCGTTACTTTTTTCAAACGATAAGTAATATTATCAACTTCGTTAATCAACTGCTTGAGAAGCCAAACAGCTGGATTTTTACCTCGATATAATTTGATCGGTTTAGATAATCTAGAATCAGTACAACAAACTACCTTGTACGCTACTCCACACGGAACATGATTTTGAACTTTTCTTGTACTCGATTGATTAGGATTATTTTCTACACCAAGTACAGGTTGAAGTAAACACTCAAAATCAGCGTATATAACGAAAGGAATTTTTAGTTTGTGATTATGATGGACAAACTGTAACACACTATCTCCCTTAGATGGCATTGTTATTCTTTGCACATCACTACAGTACTGCAAATGCTTTTGTAATGTTTCATTGTTAGTACAACCATGCAAGCAGCGGTAACAAAAGAACTTTTTGTTCCTATTTTTATTATACTGTTTACCAACTAGTCCGTTAAAGTTTTTAATCCAAACGTAATGATTTTTGTAGTACAGTAAATTTATAGTCGATTGTGAAGCTTTTTCTGAAATATATCTCGGGTATACATCCTCTTTTTCATCTAGTCCGAAAACGTTAATTGAAACATTATTTTGCTTTTCAAATTTTGGTATTTGATTTTCTGCCACAGGAAAGTTAATATCTTTAAAATTTAATCTAGACACGTGACTGATATATTTTTCAACGCGATCATCGTGTTTTTCTGCTGGAAATAGTGCGGAAAGAACAGCCCATTGGAAACATTTGTTATCTACGTTTTTGATGTTTATACAACATCTTTTACTTTTTATTTTTGGTGGCAGGTCGATGTATGAACTACCTCGTAATGCGTTATATTTCATCGTGTGAAACAATATTTCTTTGATCATTTCAAACTTCCAACACGAACCTAATTGAGTGAATTCCTCTATTTTTTTCCAGATTTCTTGGTGTATGTCATCAGATAGTGATAACAGATCAGTCCCAAGCAAAACAATTCTTGATTTTGCGTTCATAAAAGGTTCTGCAATTTCCTTGTTAGTTAATTCTTCCGTTATAACTAACTTTGAAAATATAACATGATATTGCACAAATAATCTAATACTTTTGTGTTTTTCAAGCTCACGTTTTACAGTTGTCTGTAGTAGGTGGTAAAGATTTGCTGTATTAAAATTTACTAAAACAATTTGATTATCAAACTGATAACTATTATCAAAACCTGCAATAGCAGTCGCTATTTTATTAGGTTCTCCCATAAGGCTTTTCTTAGCTATATCACGCAATTTTAACATTATTATACTAAAATGTAATATCTAATTAATAATTTTTTCACACTGCGCATGCGCTAAAAATCAATTGAAGATAAAAAATCTCCTATAATATAATGACAGCAAATCTAACAAACACATGTGAGCAAGAAACATATCAAGTTCACCCAAAGTATAACTTTATCTCACACTGCGCATGCGCTAAAAATCAATTGAAGATAAAAAATATTATCTATAATATAATGACAGTAAATCTGACAAGTGCACGTGAGCAAGAAGCATATCAAATTCACCCAAAGTATAACTTATACGCTGGAAATGTATTAGGTTCGGTTATTAACATCAAAACTAGAATACCTGTTGGTAAATTAACGTCAGCGGGTTTTACGATTAGTGTAAAGGGAGATAATGCTGAGAGGATTGCAATGTTTAGAAAAGATTTTATTTACACTTTGTTTTGCGATGATATTCCAGAGGGACAGCGTGTATATCACTATAACGGTAAAGTCACTGATGACATCATTGAAAACTTATCCTTACAAGATGAGTTTCAGCCACATCCTGTCTTTGATTTATACGAGGCTAACGATCGCGGTATTATTAGAAACAGAAAAACTAAAAAAGTTCTTGGTACTATGAACAATATGGGATATATCAAAGTAACTGTTAGAGGAACATCGCCGAATCAAGTTAATTATTATGGTCATAGGTTTGTTTACGAGGTGTTCAACGGATCTATACCCGATGGTCTTGTTATTAATCACATCAATAACGTAAAGACTGACAATCGATTGGAAAATCTAGAACTAGTTACCCAACAGGAAAATGTAAGAAAAGGACGAGGTGGTGGTATTAATTTTAGATGTCCAGCAAAACCTGTTATTTCAAAAAACCTCGAAATGGATGAGGAGATTAAATTCAAATCGATTTCAGCTGCGGCGAAATATTATAAGATAAATTCCAGAACAATAAAATTTATAGCTGATGGAGTATTGAAATCAACTTTTTCAAGCAAATACGATGCTATGATTGGTTTTAGATATGATGATCAATAATATTTTGTAATTCGGTTTTAGTCAAGCAATGATGAGCAAATGCTATGATATCATCGTGATTAAATTTTAGCGTCGTTACTGCACTTTCATTAATTTTATTTTTTTCTGCTTCTGTTATTAATATTTTATGAGAATCACCTTGCATTACAATAACATCAACACTATAACCCAACAAACATTTTCTTACCGCTTCGGCTAGTTCGTTGTAATTTACTATATTAACTTTTTGGTGATATTTTATCTCATCAGTCATCTTATAATAATAAATTAGATAAAAATATATTATAATAATGGACTTGATGAAACGACTTGCTGAACTCTACGAAGAAGGCACTAGCGACAAAGTCACCAGCGACAAAGTCACCAGCGAAGTTTCTCCCACGTACTGAAGGCCACAGATCTTACACATGTGATGAAATAAATCACATTCTCTGTTTTGCACGTTTTTTTGGACCATGTATGTTTAGTTTTTCTTTAGTCACTGTGCTAGTGAATGTCTTGGGTCTCTATCATATGTTGACAGGTTTTGCATCATTTTATCGCCACAGGGTCCAGATTGACTAGGTTGGTTTTGACTAGCGATTTTCGAATTGTGATATTTTTAGCTTGGCCCTGACTAGGATGTCCTTTAGGTTTTTTGGTCTCCGGTAAGCTACTACAGGTTTGTTCGGAAGTATTAGGTTTAGTATGTCGGACGATTGCACGGTGGCCAGTGGTTTGCGATGATTTTACCTACTTTGGGATTGTCTGGGTGATAGGTCAGAATAAATGGTATCCTATCAACCTTTTCTTTCTGTCCATATCTGAGTAGGTCATCACGGTTGTTTGTTTGGCCCTTTGGATTGCCTCCGCAATCAGGTCTTTGTCGTAGCCTCGGTAAATTAAATGTTTAGCCAGCTCTTCAGCTCTTCAGACCTTTCTATGAATCTTTCATCGTCAGAGCAAATTCTGCGTATCCTCAGTGCCTGGCTATATGGAATGAATGTTCTTAATGCAGTGTTTTGGATGACAGCTGGTTGGGAGAAGATACTGGTGTTTGTCGGTTGGTTTCGAGTAGATGTCTGTGTGTAATTTGTTTTCCACCAGTCTGGTTGTTGTGTCCAGGAAAACATGGTTTGAGTTGGAAATTTCTGCCGTGAATTTTTTTTGAAGGATGGAAGTTGTTTGCCTTTGAAATGAAGTCATCCAGACTTTCTCTTCCATACTGCCACTTCATTTCTATATCATCGATAAAGCGTACCCACTGGTATGGTGTACGCTCAACCGATGCTAAGAGCTTTCCCTCAATTTTCCCATGAAAATGTTAGCATACGAAGGGGCCATTTTAGTACCCATTGCAGTTCCATTGATTTGTAGGTATTATTTTTCTTCATTAAATTCAAAGTTGTTGAGTTTTAGGACAAGCTCCAGGAGTTGGATTAAGAAGTGTGGGTGGGTGGATGTTTACAGTTCCACCTTGTTTCCCATGCTTCGCTGCATGCCTGTAACCCTTCGTTGTGCGGTATGTTGGTGTACAAAGATGTGACGTCTAAGGAAGCAAGTAATGTAATCTGGCAGTAATGGTTCACTAGCTTTGCTTTTTATGAGATAAATCTGTCGTGTCTTGAAGATATGATGGTAATTTGTGGACATGTGGTCTCATAAAATGATCTAAATATTCTGATATCCTTTCTGTGGGGTGCCCGTTATACCTGAGATTATAGGTCTGCCTGCCAGGGTTTCCTTGTTTGTGGATTTTGGGTAGAAGATAAAATCTACCTGCTCTTGGGTTTTCTGGGCTTAAGTAGTTTTTGGTTTGCTGGTCTATGTGTCCGCTTTGGTACGCCTCGTCAATAACATTAGTGATGATTTTTGCATATTCCAGCGTTGGATCATGGTCCTTTTGGTATGGTAACCTAGCGTCACTTAGTTGTCTACTTGCTTCACTAATGTAGTCTTCCCTATTCATAACGACAACATTGGAACCCTTATCTGCAGGCTTAATTATTATGTCTGTTCTGCTTTTCAGTGAGTGCAGGGCATCTGTTTCTTCTTTTGTCAAATTAGAATATTTGTTAGTATGGTTGATATGTCTGGAAATATCGTTTTCAACCGAGTTGATAAAGGCTTCCAGATTCGGAATTGAAATTTTTGGTGGGGTCCAGTTACTTTTCTTTCTAAATGTGGGTTGGTCGCAGCTTATAGTTTCCTTTGATTTGGTTGGTGGGACTTGCAAAGGCAAAAATGGGCTTTGAGTCTTAGTCGGCGGATGAATTCTTCGGTGTCATTCTTAAGCTTCCCTCTGTCGTATGTTTTAGGATGGACGGGACAGAAACTCAAACTTTCGATAAAAGTTTTTTATTTCTGCATCAGTAAGTTCTAAATTGGAGATGATGTTGACTACTGTGTGTTAGTAACAGTTGCAATAGTGTTTGTTACAGAGTGCTTGCGATTTCCTTCCTTTTGCACTAATAAAAAAAACATTTTTTCTTCTTACGGTTGTTTTTGGAAGAAATTTCGTCAATTGAATTTCTTCACAACAGTCCATTACATTTAAATCATGACTTCTAAAATTTTCTCTCTCTGACTTTGTATAGTTTCGAAGATTAGGAATTTTTCATCTTTATTTAATTTGGAGTAAAACGTTTTCAATTGTTCTTCTGTTGAGTAGACGGTAAAAATTTGAGCTGATGTTTTAGTTCTTCAATGGTTGCTGATTTGGTTTTAGATATTGATGATTTACGTTTTTACTAATTATAGGGCTGAGAGTTTCTAAATGGAAGCGTTCGTGAGTTATTTTATCATTCCATCTTTTGTTGAATCTGAAATGAACTCTTGCCATAATTTGTGGTTTCACATGAATTTGAACCTTTAGTACTGTATTTGTTTCGAGGAAATGATGCAATAAAGTGCAATGATGCTTTAGGCGAATAAAGCATTAGTTTCATTGCGTAAAGTTTATGATGTTTTCTGTATATATTGTTGAGACAAATATCCATTCTAAGACAATACGGCAAAATTTAAAATAATCCAAAAGGAAAACAATGGAACTATACATAAACTACATAAATACAAGACAGAAAAGGGTGTTTATAATCATACCAAATGTAGATCGAGCCAAATACGTATAAAGAATATATATATAATATATAATAAATCATATGGCATTAATAAACAACCCTCTCAAGCGTACTGGATCCACCAAGGGATCACGTAATGTCAGGATTATATTAAAATAGATGCAATAAACTGACGACGAACAGTACGAAACTATAACTAACTAGCCTAAGCGCTTTCGACTCTTAATGAGTCTTTTTCAAAGGCAAATACAAAACATAGTTACGACAAACAAATAAACACAAAAACGTTTGCGTTTGTAAACCTCTACATTTCTATCTTCACATGTGCTAAAAAACTATAAATACAACCAGCTTGTATAGACTAGTTGCGGAAACTGAAAACGTTGTATAATTCCCTAAAAGTCTACAAGCCAAAGCGACATCTATTTTTATTTTGTGTACATATGTAACGCAGATTATATCCCGGATATTTGTTTCTATACCGGTTATTCTTATAGTAAAAAATTGAAGGATATAAGAAGATTTAGAAAATGTTAAATTCTACTAGTGCATAGTTTTCATTTTCTAGTCTTCTTGGTTTAGACCGCTTGGTTTCAATGTTCTAAGGCGGCGTATCCAGTATGATTCCTTTTCCTTCTTTTTTTCGGAACTCCAGCTGTGGTTGTTGGCAATAGCGATAAGTATTATATCACGAAAGTGTGGCCAGGGGGGAGAAGTGTTCTGCGACCGGGCTTCTGTACAGCTTTTTTGTCATCCAATCAATCAGATCTATGAAGGTTTATCCTTATGTGTAGCTTTTCAGTTTCTCCCACGTACTGAAGGCCACAGATTTACATGTGATGAGAGATAAATCACATTCTCTGTTTTGCACGTTTTTTTTGGACCATGTATGTTTAGTTTTTCTTTAGTCACTGTGCTAGTGAAATCTTGGTCTCTATCATATGTTGACAGGTTTTGCATCTTTTATCGCCACAAGGGTCCAGATTGACTAGGTTGGTTTTGACTAGCGATTGTTGTTAGCTTGGCCCTGACTAGGATGTCCTTTAGGTTTTTTGGTCTCCGGTAAGCTACTACAGGTTTGTTCGGAAGTATTAGGTTTAGTATGTCTGACGATTGCACGGTTGGCCAGTGGTTTGCGATGATTTTACCTACTTTGGGATTGTCTGGGTGATAGGTCAGTCAGAATAAATGGTATCCTATCAACCTTTTCTTTCTGTCCATATCTGAGTAGGTCATCACGGTTTGTTTGTTTGGCCCTTTGGATTGCCTCCGCAATCAGGTCTTTGTCGTAGCCTCGGTAAATTAAATGTTTAGCCAGCTCTTCAGACCTTTCTATGAATCTTTCATCGTCGGAGCAAATTCTGCGTATCCTCAGTGCCTGGCTATATGGAATGTTCTTAATGCAGTGTTTTGGATGACAGCTGGTTGGGAGAAGATACTGGTGTTTGTCGGTTGGTTTCGAGTAGATGTCTGTGTGTAATTTGTTTTCCACCAGTCTGGTTGTTGTGTCCAGGAAAACATGTTTGAGTTGGAAATTTCTGCCGTGAATTTTATTGAAGGATGGAAGTTGTTTGCCTTTGAAATGAAGTCATCCAGACTTTCTCTTCCATACTGCCACTTCATTTCTATATCATCGATAAAGCGTACCCACTGGGTATGGTGTACGCTCAACCGATGCTAAGAGCTTTCCCTCAAGTTTCCCATGAAAATGTTAGCATACGAAGGGGCCATTTTAGTACCCATTGCAGTTCCATTGATTTGTAGGTACATGATTTTTTTTCTTCATATTATTCAAAGTTGTTGAGTTTTAGGACAAGCTCCAGGAGTTGGATTAAGAAGTGTGTGGGTGAGATTGTTTACTGTTATTGTTTCCATTGCTTCGCTGCATGCCTGTAACCCTTCTTTGTGCGGTATGTTGGTGTACAAAGATGTGACGTCTAAGGAAGCAAGTAATGTATCTGGCAGTAATGGTTCACTAGCTTTGCTTTTTATGAGATAATCTGTCGTGTCTTGAAGATATGATGGTAATTTGTGGACATGTGGTCTCATAAAATGATCTAAATATTCTGATATCCTTTCTGTGGGGTGCCCGTTACCTGAGATTATAGGTCTGCCAGGGTTTCCTTGTTTGTGGATTTTGGGTAAAATCTACCTGCTCTTGGGTTTTCTGGGCTTAAGTAGTTTTTGGTTTGCTGGTCTATGTGTCCGCTTTGGTACGCCTCGTCAATAACATTAGTGATGATTTTTGCATATTCCAGCGTTGGATCATGGTCCAGTTTTTGGTAGAACCTAGCGTCACTTAGTTGTCTACTTGCTTCACTAATGTAGTCTTCCCTATTCATAACGACAACAGCGTAAAACCCTTATCTGCAGGCTTAATTATTATTCTGTTCTGCTTTTCAGTGAGTGCAGGGCATCTGTTTCTTCTTTTGTCAAATTAGAATACATTTGTTAGTATGGTATGATATGTCTGGAAATAAGAAACTTTTTCAACCGAGTTGATAAAGGCTTCCAGATTCGGAATTGAACTTTTTGGTGGGTCCAGTTCTTTTTTCACTTCTACATGTGGGTTGGTCGCAAGCTACTATATTTTCCTTTGATTTGCTTGTTGGTTGCAAGGCAAAATGGGCTTTGAGTCTTAGTCGGCGGATGAATTCTTCGTGTCATTCTTAAGCTTCCCTCTGTCGAAAGGTTTTAGGACGGGGACAGAAACTCAAACCTTTCGATAACCGTTTTATTTCTGCATCAGTAAGTTCTAAATTGGAGATGTTGACTACTGTGTTAGTAACAGTTGCATTAGTGTTTGTTACAGAGTGCTTGCGATAATTTCTTCCTTTGCGGCGATTTTTCTTCTTACGGTTGTTTTTATGGAAGAAATTTCGTCAATTGAAGTTTCTTGACAACAGTCCATTGGTTGTTCATGAATTTCTAAATTTTCTCATCTCTTTTTTGACAATAGTTCTTTCGAAAGAGAGTCATTTTTTCATCTTATATTTAATTTGGAGTAAAAATGTTTTCAATTGTTCTTCATCTGTTGAGATTGAATTGACTGAATGTTTTAGTTCTTCAATGGTTGCTGATTTAGTTACTATTGATATTTACGTTTTTTACTAAGTAGGGCTGTGAGTTTCATGGAAGCGTCGTTGTTTTATTTTATTCCATCATTTGTTGTAAATCTGTTTGAACTCTTGCCAATAATTTGCAGTTGATCACATGAATTTGAAGAATTTAGTGACTGTATATTTGTATATTTCGATAAGGAAATGATGCAAGAAAGTGCAATGAATACAAGGGAAGGCGAATTAAAGCATACATTTCATCCTTATTGGTAAATGGTGTATCTGTTATAGTCGAAGTAATGTTGGAAATCCTGAATATTGAGCTTTTATTAAAGAAATAAGATTATAAAACTGTCGTGCGGTGTGTGTGTGTGTGTGTGGTATATATATATATATATATATATATATATATATATATATATATATATATATATATATATATATATATATATAATACAAATCATATGGCGAATAAAAACCCTTTCAAGCGTACTGGATCCACCAAGGGATCACGTGTGTCGGGGATTGGTTAAAATAGATGCAATAAACTGACGACGAACAGTACGAAACTAGTAACTAACTAGCCTAAGCGCTTTCGACTCTTAATGAATCTTTTTCAAAGGCAAATACAAAACATATATACGACAAACAAATAAACACAAAAACGTTGTGTTTGTAAACCTCTACATGGCTGTCTCCACATGTGTTAAAACTATAAATACAACCAGCTTGTATAGACTAATTGCGGAAACTGAAAACGGTGTATAATTCCCTAAAAGTCTACAAGCCAAAGCGACATCTATTTTTACTTTTTGTACATTTATGTAACGCAGATTATATCCCGGATATTTGATTCTATACCGGTTATTCTTATAGTAAAAATTGAAGGATAATAAGAAGATTTAGAAAATGTTAAATTTTACTAGTGCATAGTTTTCATTTTCTAGTCTTCTTGGTTTAGACCGCTTGTTTTCAATGTTCTAAGGCGGCGTATCCAGTATGATTCCTTTTCCTTCCTTGTTTCGGAACTCCAGCTGTGGTTGTTAGCAATAGCGATAAGTATTATATCACTGAAAGTGTGGCCAGGGGAGGAGAAGTGTTCTGCGACCAGGCTTCTGTACAGCTTTTTTGTCATCCAATCAGATCTATGAAGGTTTATCCTTTTGTGTAGCTTTTCAGTTTCTCCGACGTACTGAGGGCCACAGATCTTACATATGATGAGATAAATCACATTCTCTGTTTTGCACGTTTTGTTTGGACATGTATGTTTAGTTTTTCTTTAGTCACTGTGCTAGTGAATGTCTTGGTCTCTATCATATGTTGACAGGTTTTGCATCTTTTATCACCACAGGGTCCAGATTGACTAGGTTTGTTTTGACTAGCGATTGGCGTTAGCTTTGCCCTGACTAGGATGTCTTTTAGGTTTTTTGGTCTCCGGTAAGCTACTACAGATTTGTTCGGAAGTATTAGGTTTAGTATGTCTGACGATTGCACGGTTGGCCAGTGGTTTGCGATGATTTTACCTACTTTGGGATGGTCTGGGTGATAGGTCAGAATAAATGGTATCCTATTAACCTTTTCTTTCTGTCCATATCTGAGTAGGTCATCACGGTTTGTTTGTTTGGTTCTTTGGATTGCCTCCGCAATCAGGTCTTTGTCGTAGCCTCGGTAAATTAAATGTTTAGCCAGCTCTTCAGACCTTTCTAGGAATCTTTCATCGTCGGAGCAAATTCTGCGTATCCTCAGTGCCTGGCTATATGGAATGTTCTTAATGCAGTGGTTTGGATGACAACTGGTTGGGAGGAGATACTGATATTTGTCGGTTGGTTTCGAGTAGATGTCTATGTGTAATTTGTTTTCCACCAGTCTGGTTGTTGTGTCCAGGAAAACATGGTTTGAGTTGGAAATTTCTGCCGTGAATTTTATTGAAGGATGGAAGTTGTTTGCCTTTGATATGAAGTCATCCAGACTTTCTCTTCCATACTGCCACTTCATTTCTATATCATCGATAAAGCGTACCCACTGGTATGGTGTACGCTCAACCGATGCTAAGAGCTGACCCTCAAGTTTTCCCATTAAAATGTTAGCATACGAAGGGGCCATTTTAGTACCCATTGCAGTTCGATTGATTTGTAGGTAGTTTTTTCATTGAATTCAAAGTTGTTGAGTTTTAGGACAAGCTCCAGGAATTTGAATAAGAAGTGTGTGGGTGGATTGTTTACGGTTCTTGTTTCCCATGCTTCGCTACATGCCTGTAACCCTTCGTTGTGCGGTATGTTGGTGTACAAAGATGTGACGTCTAAGGAAGCAAGTAACGTATCTGGCAGTAATGGTTCACTAGCTTTGCTTTTTATGAGATAATATGTCGTGTCTTGAAGATATGATGGTAATTTGTGGATATGTAGTAGTAAAGTGAAATGAGGGTTTTGGCCCAACCCCCCTCCCACACCTCCTCCCCCATCCCCGCCAAACCCCTCATTTCCCTATACTACTACTATGTAGACAGATATTTTGTAACCAGACAAAACAACAGGTGTTGGAATGCCATAAGCTCTGTCAACAGAAGTGACGAATTTGTTAGAACAGCGTATGTGTAGAATATGATTATTCTAAAGACGGCAAATAGATTTTATCACAAATTTTTTATCAGATAACAGGATGAAAATTAAACTGTGCATTAGAACGTTTCAGTTAACAAGGCGGAAATTAAACTAGCATTAGAATGAAAATGATATTATTTTATATCTCATTACCAATGATTAATGTTTCAACTGTTGATATTAAAAATACTTCACTATCACGACTATAGATACTAAATTTTACTTTACCGCTCACACAGCGATGGGACTCAAACAAATCTTTCATTTCTGGTTTGTTCAGAGGATATTTTTTGTTGATAAAATATACCCTTGACCGATCGAGATCAATTGTGAGTTTAGTATAGTTTTGTTGGCTAATGGGGCTGTGAAAGTTTTTAAATTCCGCTAGCAACTTTTGATACAATTGTTCGAGATAATTGAAATACTCGCTGTTATCAGATCTGATGAGCGAACGTTTTAACTTGTCACGTGTTCCATTAAAACATATACCTGATGTTTCATTATTAAATTCAACTGTCAATTGTTTACCGTCCATCATTAGATATTTGATGTTACTATTATAGCTATTTGTCATTGTCAAATTTTCAAACATTATTTTATAAGTTTAGATAAAATTTTAGTCACAATGAAAATACCCAAAGGCAAATGTATCTACCCCATTTTTACAATAGCGTTTGTCATCAAAATTGTACAATCCACGTTTGATAATGACATCTGTTTCGAGTTTATGATGATTAGTTCGAATTGCCATAGCTCTCATAAAACTAACACCACCATCAAGCGCGTACTTGTGGTCAACAAATTTCATAAACTTTTTAACAAAATTACGAGGCAGACCTTTAGCTTTTTTCGTTATTTTATTATTGTCTAACAATACGGCATACATTTTGCTGCGTAATCCGATAAAATATTTGATAGAGCTCGAGTTCATTTCATCTTTAAACTTACCAATAACCTTTCTATTTGTGTCGTCATGAAATTTACTGTCATGCGGATAATCGGAAAGATCAAACAGATGTCGATCATTGTACATGTCCTGATAGATGTCCTCGCATTTGATTTCATATACGAGCGAATCAGTATCAGTAAACAATAATCTACTAGCCGGCCACTGATTTTTAACAAAATTATAATGAAAATCGTACATCAGCCACTTTGATAAATCTAACACAGCAGCTCCAACATAGATCGGCTTGTTTAGTTTTAGATTTGTTTTTATTCTTTGTATTGCAACAAGATTTTCATTAAATATTTTCATGCTCACAAAATCATCGTCTGACACAAGTTTGTTTCTGCGATTGACATCATTAACTATTTCAATATTTACACGTTTCCTAATATTCTCCATCGTCTTACCAAAAACGGAATTGTTCATCAGTTTAAAAAAGTTTTTCTCAAACTCTGTTTTCGCTGCAGCTCTTCTTGAAGTGTTTGAGTTAATATAACCTCTCATCCACGGCGACTGATTAAATTTTAGTACACGATGAACTTTTCTCAACACAAGACCAGCATCGACTGCTTGTTTTAAAACTTTGTAATGCAAAACGTAATTTTTCTTATCAAGTAAATTTGGTACTAGTTTCTTGACCATGGAATGTTGCCTTGGTGATGCTAACGCTTGTTGTTCTTTTGATAACAAACTATAATCTATGACCATCGATTCCGCACAGAAAGGGTAATCGTTATGTAATTTGTGTAGCGAATTTGGATAATCAAGATCAACTTGAACGAAATAGGAAACATCGTCGGGTATCTTTTTTTCTGTCTCTGATAGAAATCGATCAACCGTGATCCAATGAAATCCGCTAAAAGGTATTGGTTCTGCCATCGAACCACCGTAAAGAATATTACAATCTAGATAAATTATATACTTCGAAGGAAGGTCAGGGTTATACTGTTTCAGGTATTTGTTGTTTGCTTCAGCATACTTTTTTGTTATCACGCTAATACCACCTCGGATACCTTTTTCGATAAAATTGAACATATCAACATCAGTCAGTAATTCTAACCTTACCTTACTAAACTTTAGCAAAGCATCCCATGACAACCCAGGGGCAGAATAATACCAGCAAGGATCTAGTCCATAATTATTATAACTCACTTCACGAAAACTTTCAAAAACATCTGCTAATAATAACACGTCAGTTTTCAGGTATAAATCATGATAATCACCAAAAGTCACACAATCAAACTCTTTCCAGATATGTTGTGCATACCTGTACTCATCATCAGTTATATTTTCATTTTTAAGTTGCGAGTAAAATTTGTCTTTGTCAGGTAAAGATATTTCATCAAATTTACTCCAGTCGTCGAGGTATTCGTATGGAAAAACTCCTTTTTTAGCTAGTAGATTAAATTTATCTCCAAAACAGTCTCTTAGGTTATCAAATTTACTACAACCTTTTACTAGCTCATCTAACGAGGCTGCCATAAACTGCATGCTGTCAATAAAACGCAATTTACCTAGCGTAACTGACATGTACTTTTCAAAATTATTTGGGATGCATTTGATGATGTTATCGAGTTTTAGACGAGATTTTATATCAGGACCACCAAAAGCTTCTACTATAATATGGCTATCATATCCTCGAAAATTGTGAAGAATAACTGGAATAAAATCTGGAGCATGAAATTTTAAATTACACTGATTATGAGCCGCTCCACGGTACTGTCCAGTCAAATGACAATGGTCATGTACTTTTTTGTCATCGTCAAAAGCTTTTTCACAAATATGACAAATTTCTGCTTGCTCGTGAGCGGATTCTTGTTGATGTGTTAATTTTAACATTGGCGTTACTTTTTTCAAACGATAAGTAATATTATCAACTTCGTTAATCAACTGCTTGAGAAGCCAAACAGCTGGATTTTTACCTCGATATAATTTGATCGGTTTAGATAATCTAGAATCAGTACAACAAACTACCTTGTACGCTACTCCACACGGAACATGATTTTGAACTTTTCTTGTACTCGATTGATTAGGATTATTTTCTACACCAAGTACAGGTTGAAGTAAACACTCAAAATCAGCGTATATAACGAAAGGAATTTTTAGTTTGTGATTATGATGGACAAACTGTAACACACTATCTCCCTTAGATGGCATTGTTATTCTTTGCACATCACTACAGTACTGCAAATGCTTTTGTAATGTTTCATTGTTAGTACAACCATGCAAGCAGCGGTAACAAAAGAACTTTTTGTTCCTATTTTTATTATACTGTTTACCAACTAGTCCGTTAAAGTTTTTAATCCAAACGTAATGATTTTTGTAGTACAGTAAATTTATAGTCGATTGTGAAGCTTTTTCTGAAATATATCTCGGGTATACATCCTCTTTTTCATCTAGTCCGAAAACGTTAATTGAAACATTATTTTGCTTTTCAAATTTTGGTATTTGATTTTCTGCCACAGGAAAGTTAATATCTTTAAAATTTAATCTAGACACGTGACTGATATATTTTTCAACGCGATCATCGTGTTTTTCTGCTGGAAATAGTGCGGAAAGAACAGCCCATTGGAAACATTTGTTATCTACGTTTTTGATGTTTATACAACATCTTTTACTTTTTATTTTTGGTGGCAGGTCGATGTATGAACTACCTCGTAATGCGTTATATTTCATCGTGTGAAACAATATTTCTTTGATCATTTCAAACTTCCAACACGAACCTAATTGAGTGAATTCCTCTATTTTTTTCCAGATTTCTTGGTGTATGTCATCAGATAGTGATAACAGATCAGTCCCAAGCAAAACAATTCTTGATTTTGCGTTCATAAAAGGTTCTGCAATTTCCTTGTTAGTTAATTCTTCCGTTATAACTAACTTTGAAAATATAACATGATATTGCACAAATAATCTAATACTTTTGTGTTTTTCAAGCTCACGTTTTACAGTTGTCTGTAGTAGGTGGTAAAGATTTGCTGTATTAAAATTTACTAAAACAATTTGATTATCAAACTGATAACTATTATCAAAACCTGCAATAGCAGTCGCTATTTTATTAGGTTCTCCCATAAGGCTTTTCTTAGCTATATCACGCAATTTTAACATTATTATACTAAAATGTAATATCTAATTAATAATTTTTTCACACTGCGCATGCGCTAAAAATCAATTGAAGATAAAAAATCTCCTATAATATAATGACAGCAAATCTAACAAACACATGTGAGCAAGAAACATATCAAGTTCACCCAAAGTATAACTTTATCTCACACTGCGCATGCGCTAAAAATCAATTGAAGATAAAAAATATTATCTATAATATAATGACAGTAAATCTGACAAGTGCACGTGAGCAAGAAGCATATCAAATTCACCCAAAGTATAACTTATACGCTGGAAATGTATTAGGTTCGGTTATTAACATCAAAACTAGAATACCTGTTGGTAAATTAACGTCAGCGGGTTTTACGATTAGTGTAAAGGGAGATAATGCTGAGAGGATTGCAATGTTTAGAAAAGATTTTATTTACACTTTGTTTTGCGATGATATTCCAGAGGGACAGCGTGTATATCACTATAACGGTAAAGTCACTGATGACATCATTGAAAACTTATCCTTACAAGATGAGTTTCAGCCACATCCTGTCTTTGATTTATACGAGGCTAACGATCGCGGTATTATTAGAAACAGAAAAACTAAAAAAGTTCTTGGTACTATGAACAATATGGGATATATCAAAGTAACTGTTAGAGGAACATCGCCGAATCAAGTTAATTATTATGGTCATAGGTTTGTTTACGAGGTGTTCAACGGATCTATACCCGATGGTCTTGTTATTAATCACATCAATAACGTAAAGACTGACAATCGATTGGAAAATCTAGAACTAGTTACCCAACAGGAAAATGTAAGAAAAGGACGAAGTGGTGGTATTAATTTTAGATGTCCAGCAAAACCTGTTATTTCAAAAAACCTCGAAATGGATGAGGAGATTAAATTCAAATCGATTTCAGCTGCGGCGAAATATTATAAGATAAATTCCAGAACAATAAAATTTATAGCTGATGGAGTATTGAAATCAACTTTTTCAAGCAAATACGATGCTATGATTGGTTTTAGATATGATGATCAATAATATTTTGTAATTCGGTTTTAGTCAAGCAATGATGAGCAAATGCTATGATATCATCGTGATTAAATTTTAGCGTCGTTACTGCACTTTCATTAATTTTATTTTTTTCTGCTTCTGTTATTAATATTTTATGAGAATCACCTTGCATTACAATAACATCAACACTATAACCCAACAAACATTTTCTTACCGCTTCGGCTAGTTCGTTGTAATTTACTATATTAACTTTTTGGTGATATTTTATCTCATCAGTCATCTTATAATAATAAATTAGATAAAAATATATTATAATAATGGACTTGATGAAACGACTTGCTGAACTCTACGAAGAAGGCACTAGCGACAAAGTCACCAGCGACAAAGTCACCAGCGATAAGGTCACAATTTCCAAAGATTTTATAGACAAATCTATTGGTTATAGTGAAGATGATATTTTGTATAACAATGAATCTGATGATGATGGTGAAATAGTCACTGTTGCTGACAGATCAAATTACAGCAGATCAACAACTAAACGGTATAATGTCAAGTATCACATTGCTAAACAAATAATAAAATTTAATTTTACCGTTGCCGAACAACAACTGTTTTGGCAGCTAATCAAACCTTTCTTAAATATCAAGATTCCAGGCCGACAGAAAAAATATCAAATTCGATTTCATATTCGTTAAAATTTTTAATCTAATGACGATCTCTAACGATCGTAAGCAGTATCTAATATCGTTATGTAAACCAGTAAAATGTAAATCTGTCAAACAAAAGTATGAGTTAATTTATAATAGCATTATATCATAATCTGCTTGGATGGGATCCAACTGTTAAATTTATCGCTATACCCACGCCATTTGACTAAACTTTTATCCCCTTTTTTTCTAATCACTTTCTCGATAACAAAAACATCCTGCTCAGTTTTCTGTAGTTCTTGTTCATAAAAACTACCTACGATCGGTTCCCTTGCCAGATCTTTTAAAACGTACGTTACAGGTACTGTTAAAAGTACCTTATCAATTACAAATACTTCTTCGCTCCAGTTTGGAGTAAATCCTTTTGCAAATACCTTTTTCATCAAAGAAATTCTAACTTTATCACCAACCTTAAATTTATGTCTGCGGTACATGTTTTCATTTGCTAATATCAGATTTTTAACAGCTTTTTTAGGTGTCATTTTGATGGTTCGATATTTCGTGTTATTATATTCACCTACGATTTGAGAAAGGTCATCGATGTACCTGTTGGTGTTTTTAGCTGTCATATGTTTGTGTAATTTTTCGTTTAGCGTGCGATTAAATCTCTCGACAACAACGCTTTTACCCTCGTTTCCTGTACCATATTTTTTAAATATTATTTTGTTCTAGAAACTGTTCAAACTTTTTGTTAAAAAACTCGGAACCGTGATCAGTCCAGATTTTATTTGGTTTTCTTTCTACACTCGTTATTATTTGTCTTAGCGCATCAGTCATTAAAGTCCCTGTCTTATCCGAAACAGGTACACTGAAAGCATATTTGCTAAAAACATCTATAACATTAAACAAATACCTTTTTGGAGCGCCATCAGCGCCAACATTAAACTGAGCTAGATTAGATACATCCACCAAATCTATTGCCCAGATATCATCTACACCATTAGCGACAACTTTACGTCGTGGAAACTTTTTTTTTAGGTCTGTGCAGCTCGACTGCAAGATCATCGTATACTTTTTTTCCAAGTCGAGACTCTCCGAGTCCGAGTTTATATTTTGCTCCAATCATTCCCTGAACAAATTTTCTATCAAAACGTTCTCGTAGATTTATTGGCTTCATATCACGTAATTCGTCTAACATTACTTTATCACAATCTAATTTTGAGTTTTCATGATCACGATAACAGATATCATGACGCATTTCTATTGCATCCACTTATTATAAGGCTCTTGGCCTGGCAACGGATTGTCGTTTTTATCTAGTTGTTGGTCTAGCGGATTCCACGGACCAGTATACCGATGACCTGGCAATGTCCAACCGCCTTTTGGTTTTAGTAATTTTCCAATAATTTTATGTATATCTATACCTGACCCTATTATTTCTCTGTTGTTACAACATTGACAGTATGCGACAATTTTATTTTGTTCAAGACACAAATCTCTGTCAGAATCACAGTTGCATATCATTCTATATTTTTAATCGTCGACTAAAATAATATTAGGGTAGCCAGATCCGAGCGAATTTTTCGCTGGTGACATCTCTGAGGATACTGTCGCTAGAGACGTTTTCTTTAAAAATGTATTTTTTCTTTTTCCACAGACTACACAAAAACTTTTTATATTATCCTGTTGTTTTTTGTTTTTTCTGTTGTTTCATTAATATTGTCTGTTTTAGTTCTACACTTGAGACAGTATGTTGACATTATTATACTTGTAAGTTTAGATAAAATTAATTGCGATCTCATCATTAGCGTGAGAAGGTTGCTTGTCAAACTGTAAAATAAATTTTAAAAAATTAACATTTCTGCTCATCTGTTGGATAAACATAATACAATAATATCCACAAGCAGATGTTCCAACAGGTTGGAGTTGATTTGATGAATAATATATCTTTTTAAATTTTTTGTTCATATACTTTTTTATTACATCGCTTGGAGGAAGTCCAAACGAGTCAAAATAATTATCATTATAAACTGCTACCCAATGTGTGCCGGATCCGTCATTGAAATCTTGTATATTAATAACACACGAACTTACAGCTGATGGTGATTTTATTGCTGCGAGCTCATCTTTAGAATAAACTCCGTGAAATCCAGGAACCGCTTTTAACTTATCAATGATATCAAAATTACTCAACGGGGTCGACGAGTTCCTGGTAATGTTAGACCACGTCCGATTCCTAAAAGATTTGGCAGCAGACTTCCCGCTAGTCCCGCCAAAAGTGGAGCGAACGGAATAATTCCTCCTTGTTTTGTTTGATTGCATATGCATTTGCATTTTAGTGTTGGCGATTTTGTTTTTGGTGTTGGTGATTTTGTTTTTGGTGTTGGTGATTTTGTTTTTGTTGTTTTCTCTTTTTGTTGTTGGTGATTTCTTTTTCTTTTGTGGCATTATAATATATTATTTACATAAAATTTACAATTTTTTTTATTCCACTTCCACGAATGATACCATTACCTACGACTGCTTTCTTCGTTGCGCCAGATATTGCTCCAGACGCTGCTGCTAGTTCTAATGTGCCTAAGACTGGCAAAATTTTAGCTATTATTGTACTAGTTAATACTGATAATGCCGGACCAAGAAAACCACCTTCTTTTGCCATCGCTGTCATTTGTGCAGCACTCAAATTTAAAACAAAAGTTTTTTTACGATCATACTTCTTTACTTGATTTTTTTGTTAGCATTAATTTTGTTAAAACACCATCAGAAATATTAGGATTGATTTTTAATGATACCTGTTCTCGCTTTGCAATAGCAGCTACTAATTTTTTAACTTGGCCATCAGTCAAATACACTTCTTTTACAATATACCTTGCCATTTTATATAACAACTGTAGATTAAACTTGAACTGTCATTTTACCTCCAATAAAATCTACCGTGATAAATCTATCACTAATCACTAATGCGTATACGTACAACGGCGCTACTGGAACCGCCCCAAGTGTCCAGGTAATTTCAATATCCGCTGTGCAGTCTACAGCTCGCTCGTTATGTTTACTAACATCAAAATGAAATATAGGATAAAGCGTACGAAATTCCTCTGCTGATATTTGAGTTCCATCTTCAACATCTTGTTATTTTTGCATTGCGTCAAGCAGGTACATGTACGGTCGAGAAATATTTTTATTAACGTCATCAGCAAAATTGCACTCGATAGCTCGTTCTGGATATTGCTTTGAATTTAATCTAGTGCATATTCGTCTGACATCAGCGTGGTCAAATATTGCATTATTTTGTTGTTGGTTTCCTCGTCGAGCGTGCTGTTGAAATACGACAAAGATATTTCTCGGCAGTTGTTCGCTTGATGTTGTAGTGACCCTCCATGTGTAGTCAGTAGTATTTGGAACCGCTGTCTGATATATTTTATGCTGCTTAAAGTAAATTCTGTTTGTATGCTTATCAAGCGTACTATTTAATTCTGACATTTTAGTGATTGATGGTGTTATACGTGGCATCCACAAAGCGAGTTTGTTTATGATAAACTGTACATCAGCCCCTCCAGATTTAAACAAGCAATCGTTTTGGTCTGCTCGATCTAAAATAAGCGTATGTTTTACTCCGCGAAATACTTTATCATAATCGCGACAAAAGCCGAAAATTGTGCTTAGCGGAAGCATCATTGTAATTTGACGTGATCCTGCTGCAAGTTTTCTTCGCCTAGCAAAGCCTTCGTTATAACGTGGATTTCTCACGTCAAGTGTGTTAAGAAGTAAATTTAACATTGCAGTACCGTCTGCAGCTGCTCCTGGTGGCGTTATATTTAGATTATTAAAAGCTGCTGTAAGAGAAACTCTTGTAGCGTTTGCATTAGCATCTGCAGCAGGTGCGACAATATCTAGTGCAGCAGCATTAGCAATGAGAAAATTTCTCACAATTACAGCATTTTCATCAGCATTAGCTCCATGTACTATAGCGCCTCTCTTTAAAAATTCTGTTGATTCAGCTATACCCCGTCCAGTATCTTTAAACCACATCATATTAGTTGCAGTTGATCTCGAGTAATCGTCGGAAAACGAAATAATTTTTAAAATTGTACTTGCAACTTGTAGATGACTTGAAATATCTTCTATAGTTTGATTGGCCAGTTGATATCTAGCACTTTTGAATAAACACCAGCCGTTATTTATAAGAGCTACTTCTGTTCCAACTGCAAATGCAGCAGGTGGATTGGCTACTGTCATAATCTGACCACGAACTTCTAACATAGCCTTATGTGGCAGTAGAAATACATCTTCGTCTCTGGTGTTAAAGGTTCTAATACCAGTTTTATTTGGTTCGTTAGAATTTTCATCAAGGTACTCAACAAACTCGAATTCTGTCACATCGTTGTCGATGTCATAAGTTTCTGTTAAGTCGAGATAATTTTTAACAGACATTTTATTTTCTTAGATTATACAAAATTTTATTGCGGCACTGTTACTTTAGATATTAATTTTTGTATGATCTGCTCGCCCTTTGGTGATAATATTTTTTTTGTTGTTGTTATCATAGATTTTTGAGTTTCTTTTGTTGGAGCGATTTCTGAGATAACTTGTTTTATTTCAGATGCAGTCGGTGGATCACCTTTTATTTTATCAGCTATTTTTTGTCCCACCGCAGTCCCAGCGGCAGATGCAGCCCCAGTTGCAAAAGCTTTACCAGCGTCAATAGCAATTGGTGCAACTTTACGTGCTAGTCCTGGAATACCTTCAATAACTTTAGTGAATATATTTCCAAAAAATCCTCCTACTATTTTTCTTCGATAAACTTTTTTCTTTGTTTCATTATATTTGATGTTGCATAATTTTTACTTTTGCTCGCGTAGATGTAAATAATAAGTTACAACTTCATTACTAACATGTAACTGTTTTCCTGATTGATCTGTCAACTGCATCCTTATACTTGATATTTGATCTTCAACGTTTAAAGGATAATATATAATATGTCGTGGAGTTATTTGCATGAGAGAACCTGGCGGGACTTCTGGTGAGAAACTGTAAATCGTTTGACCTTTGCTACCTTTTGATGTATAAGAGCCAGAAGCAATAGAGCAATTTACTAATATTGTATTTACTTCTGTTATATTTGCTGGCAGTTCACTGTCATATGTAATAGGCTGATCAAGTGCAGTGTAAGTTTTTTTCAGTAAATCCTAACAGTTGTGCAATACTTCTTTCTCTTGGTTCAAGATTGATTGCTATATTTTTCAAAGTTATCCTAGTTCGCAATGTGTTATAATTTGCTGCTAATTCAAAATTATCAGCCACACCGTCAGCTTTTGTTATGAGCTCTTTGATCGTCTTGTTTAAATCTTCAATATTATAAGCTCCTTGCGGAATTTTAATTTTTTTGTTGTAGATATTGGAGATGTTGTAATCATAGTAAAATACATTTCATCGTTAACATCATTTTTCACGTTAGGTATAGCATTCCAGCAAGTACAAGAAATTAATCCAATTTCATATTGTTTTGTAGGATCTAGTTGGATAGGTGGAATATAATTTACTGAAAAATTTGCGCTATCTTCTGTAGACTCGCTAGAGTTTAGTAATAATGTTGTTTGCATTCCTTTAATATTATATCATTTTACAAAATTAAGTCGCTGCGATTAAGTCGCGGTGTAAAGTTTCATATTCGTCAGATGTTAATAATTCACTCGATCTTAGATGATCAAGTATGTCAATGATTTCATTATCAAGTTCAACACTAACATTCCCAGCTTCCTTTGATGATATTAATAACATTAATCTACCTATCATTTCAGTAGTTGAAGTAAATACTTTTATACCAGTTCCTGTTCTTACTCTACTTTTTTGTATACGAGATTTATCAAAAGTAATAAATTTCCTTCTAAAACTCCACCCACTACCAAAAGGTTTTGCTCTACTATTTTCTGCTGTTTTTTTAAACGTGAGAGCAATGACACCGTTTCTCATTCTATCATAAAGTGGAAGCATATCATCAATTTCTGTAACCGTGTTTATTTCATCTATAGCAGCAGCTCCGTCTTTAAATATTACATCTAATCTATCGAGCAATGTTTGATACTCTACATCAGTCCACTTGCTTATATCATCAATACCCCTTATATTTTCATTCCTTAAAAAATCATCATATTCAATACCTTTTATCTCATCATTTGCTCTTTTTATAAAATGAAATCTTTGATCTCCAACTTCCATAAACTTTACAGTAAGCTCACCAACTCTTTGTTGCTCATCTTTGATATCTTTTATATCTCCTGATAAACTTGTTATAATTTTTGTTATTCCTTGCGTTGTTAACTCTGCTAATCTTCGCTCAAGTTCCAGTGGATTGTTTATCAATCGATCTGTTTCAGCTTGTCTAACCGCAGGATCAGCTATATTTGCTGTAAGTGCCTCAATCAGTTTTCTTTTTTCTTCATCAGATCTAGTAACAAGTTTTGCAGCAGCTGCTTCCTGTTGTTCTCTAACAATTCCAACCAAACCTTTTTCCTGTAGTTGTTTAAGTTCTTCTTCTGACAGTGGTTTAGTTTCAGGTTGTTTACCTAATAATGCTTCAGTAACCGGCTTGAAAATTGTAGCTGTTGTTTCTGTAGCAGTTACTTGCCCACGTCGCGCTTCTTGTACTTTTTGCTTAAGTGATGCCTGAGATTGAGCAAGTTTTTTTAGGTCTTCTATGTGTTGTCTGTATCTTACTCGTTTGTCCATTATTATAATTATAAATTTTATAAAATTGAAACGCTTTACTGTAAGTAAGTGTCAATAAAACAGCGAAACATTTTAGTTGGATCATTTGTAAGTTTATCAAACAAGAAAAAGTTAAATTTATCTTTTGTAGCATTACGGTAAAGTTCAATAAACTTATCTTTTGTCACGCCACCGCATTGCTCGCTTGCAATATTTCTAACGTCAACATTATCCAGTCCTGGAAATAAAATAAAACAACCCGTATTTTGCCTAATAAACCTGTCAACATTATAAAATCCTTGAGCGAGATAAATAGAATTACACTGTTTGTTACGTGACAGTGAGAAATATGATCTTATTTTGTTCATCTCCATGTTATTTAGCGGAATATCATCAAAAACTACTATCTTATGTTCATCTGCATCAAGTTGATTGACTGGAATAAGATCTTCTGGCTGCCTAATTATAAAAAAATCTTCGCCAGCTTTAAGATCATCACGAAGTTTTTCATTATACTCACTTAATAACTCATACTTATCTTGCTGTGGATTGATTGTGTAAATATAAACTCTATCGTAGTTAAAATTATCACCTAAAAGCAAGTTCATAAGTAAATTTGTTTTCCCCGATCCAGTTCGCCCAACAATAAGATAATGACAATCAGGAAGTTCATTGTTATGTTTATGCTTCACTAGTCTCTCTGTATCAAAGTTTAATATCGACGATTTTGCCATTTTATATAATATTAAACTAGTGTTGATAATTTTATCTAGGACAGTAAATAATGAGCTACTATACAAAATTTGGAACACTATCAGATTTATCAACAAAAGGTTACCAAGGTGACTTATCCAAATATGCAACTCTTGATCGGCTCAAAAATGAAATCAATAATTTACTAAATCTTACCAGCGTAGATCCAGATGAAGTCGTCATTTTCCAGGACAAAGAAGGACGATTAAAGACGAGTAACGTAAAACTGTCAGATGTAGTTGTACGAAATCCAAGTGGGAATATTGTTATGACACAAAACAAGATTACAGATCTTGGAAACCCAACTGAGGATGGGGATGCTGTCACTAAAAAATACGTCAATGATTGGGACGCTTCAATTACTAATGAAATCACAGCGCTCAAAACTGATTTTACCAGTCACGTGAACACATTTTTAAGTTTTCGCAGAAACATAAACAAAATTCGAGATGAATTTTTTGGAAATCCTTCAAATGTTAGCATTACACTCGCAAATATTAACACAAATCTCAATGATATTAACACAAAACTCAATGATATTATTAGTGGAATTCCTAATATTGTTGAGAAAACGAATATGATTAAAATACCTCACAAACAGATTAAAAATATTGTGTATACTATTGCATCCGGTTATACTAGTTGGACACCAAAAAAAATTCTATTAAATATATTGCAGAAGTTACTGGTGTGTATAGATTGTCAGTGCTTAGCAGTGCAAAGTTTAGAATATCTACCAAATATCTATCTCATCATCTAAATGATGACTCATCTGGAGTATTATCTGTAATAATAAACCAAAATTCTGAAGAAGAATTTGTACTTGAACCAGTTAAGAAAACTTTAAAATTAGCGAATTTTCTCTGGTGTTTGGAATTTATAGCTGAACAACCAGCTCTTATTTTGATTACCCAAACATAGGACTATGTAAACTAATATTATAATGAAAAGAAGTATAGTTGATTTCAATCATATTTCAAAAGATATTCCAAAACAAGATGTAGACGCATTAATACAATACTATAAATATTATCATAAAAAACTTTGGTGCGTGAAAAAATGTTACAAATACTACAACAAGATCCTTCGAGTAATATCATATCTACCCTTGTTAATGACCAGTTCTGGTATAATTTCAAGTGGGGTATCATTAAATCCTTTTTTGTTAATCATATCCGCTATTGGTGTTTCACTTACAGCGGCGTGTAAAAACTAGAACCAAGACTTTTGATAAAGAAGCACGGTTGTTTAACATCAATTAAAACTTACAAGAAACTACTTGATCAGATCCGGTCTTACCTACGAGGAGTTAAATATAATATGGATGATTTATTATGTGAATTTCGTATTATTGACAATATGTTAACAGATATTCTACCAATGAGGGTTGGCAAGTATGAAAAAAAAATCACAAAAAATATGAGTAACATAAAATTTTATCTAAACTTAAGATATAATATAACTAAAATAATATCATTTTCATTCTAATGCTAGTTTAATTTCCACCTTGTTAACTGAAAGGCTCTAATGCATAGTTTAATTTTCATCCTGTTATCTGATAAAAAATTTGTGGTAAAATCTATTTGCCGTCTTTAGAATAATCATATTTCACACATACGCTGTTCTAACAAATTCGTCACTTCTGTTGACAGAGCTTATGGCATTCCAACACCTGTTGTTTTGTCTGGTTACAAAATATCTGTCTACATAGTAGTAGTATAGGGAAATGAGGGGTTTGGCGGGGGTGGGGGAGGAGGTGTGGGAGGGGGGTGGGGTGGTGGGCCAAAACCCTCATTTCACTTTACTACTCATGTGGTCTCATAAAATGATCTAAATATTCTGATATCCTTTCTGTGCGGTGCCCGTTACCTGAGATTATAGGTCTGCCAGGGTTTCCTTGTTTGTGGATTTTGGGTAGAAGATAAAATCTACCTGCTCTTGGGTTTTCTGGGCTTAAGGAGTTTTTCGTTTGCTGGTCTATGTGTCCGCTTTGGTACGCCTCGTCAATAACATTAGTGATTTTTGCATATTCCAGCGTTGGATCATGGTCCAGTTTTTGGTAGAACCTAGCGTCATTTAGTTGTCTACTTGCTTCACTAATGTAGTCTTCCCTATTTATAACGACAACAGCGGAACCCTTATCTGCAGGCTTAATTATGTCTGTTCTGCTTTTCAGTGAGTGTAGGGCATCTGTTTCTTCTTATGTCAAATTAGAATATTTGTTAGTATGGTTGATATGTCTGGAAGTATCGTTTCCACCCCAGTTGATAAAGGCTTCCAGATTCGGAATTGAACTTTTTGGTGGGGTACAGTTACTTTTCTTTCTAAATGTGGGTTGGTCGCAGCTTATATTTTCCTTTGATTTGTTTGTTGGTTGCAAGGCAAAATGGGCTTTGAGTCTTAGTCGGCGGATGAACTCTTAGGTGTTATTCTTAAGCTTCCCTCTGTCTATGTTTTTGGACGGGGACAGAAACTCAAACCTTTCGATAAAAGTTTTATTCCTGCATCAGTAGGTTCTAAATTGGAGATGTTGACTACTGTGTTAGTAACAGTTGCATTAGTGTTTGTTACAGAGTGCTTGCGATTCTTCCTTTTGCGGCGATTTTTCTTCTTACGGTTGTTTTTAGAAGAAATTTCGTCAATTGAAGTTTCTTCACAACAGTCCTTTGGTTGTAGATCATGACTTCTACGTTTTCTATCTCTGGGATATAATCTGCGTTACATAAATGTACAAAAAGTAAAAATAGATGTCGCTTTGGCTTGTAGACTTTTAGGGAATTATACACCGTTTTCAGTTTCCGCAACTAGTCTATACAAGCTGGTTGTATTTATAGTTTTAATACATGTGGAGACAGCCATATAGAGGTTTACAAACACAACGTTGTTGTATTTATTTGTTTGTCGTATATATGTTTTGTATTTGCCTTTGAAAAAGACTCATTAGGAGTCGAAAGCGCTTAGGCTAGTTAGTTACTAGTTTCGTACTGTTCGTCGTCAGTTTATTGAATCTCTCTCTCTCTCTCTCTCTCTCTCTCTCTCTCTCTCTCTCTCTCTCTCTCTCTCTCTATATATATATATATATATATATATATATATATATATATATATATATATATATATATATATATATATGTATGTATGTATATATGTATGTATATATATGTATGTATACTTTATAATGAGGTACTTTAACTTGGTCTTATAGTTGTAGGTTGCAAAGAATATTTTTTACATAGGTGTCTTTTTTGCATGATTTTAAGTTCAAAACAACTTGTTTACCAAGCAAGAGTTCGAAATTAGGCATGTTTACAGTGAAACTTATTTGATCTTCACATTTTTTACGTTATTAGTCAAGTTAAAATGAGTATAAATAGGGATTTGATAAATGTATCATTCTTGCTCTATATCGGCAAGCATTATTTTTTTTAGCAGAGTAGATGACAGTAAACATAATTTTAGAGGAAGTGTTTATTTCAAATATTCACTGGAATTACTAAAGTGCTCACTGACAATTGGAGAAGTACACAAGTTTGGATTAATGTGAACTTTTTCAAAGACACTGGAGTGCATCATTCTGGTACATAAGAACATTCATGACTAATGAAATTCAATCGAAGCATTATATATGGTAAAAAAAATTAATAAGTGTTTGGTTTTAATTAAATTGCTAGTATCACTTCTTTCTCTTTGATGTTCAGAGAATCTTAAATACCTTGATGGACCAATAGTTTTGAATGAGCTGATGTACCAATAGTCTTGACTATGTTGACGTACTATCAGTCTTGGTGCATCAAAATGATTTAATCCAGAATGTCTTTCAATATATTTGCAATAACCCCGACGATGACCATTGGTAAAAAAATGTCAATGAGCACTTAGTAGTTCCAATGAATAATTTGAATATATTATTCTACAATCCGCTCAAGTTATGTAAAAAAATCTAAATTAGGTATGAGAAACCTAATCTACATGTTAAAACGTCATATCGAAATTTTCAAGTAAAAACTCTAAACTCCATCACAAAACCTCACATGTATATTGTAAATTTCATATAAAATCTCAAAACTCTCTTTTTGGAAACCTCATACCTAAATTCTAAACTTCATTTGCAATAGCTTAACTTCCAATGAGACATTTTCATAACAGTATTAGATCGACATTAGAGGGAACATATTGTTACAAGCCTGTGGTCTTTTGCTTGATCGAGTGGTGTCAAAACCCTGGCTCGAATCACGCTAGAAGTCATAAGTTCACCCCATATTTTCAAAGACTTCTATACAACTTCAGTTGTAAGTTGGAAAGCCCTACGTGTCCATTCTATACATAAATTTTACAATAATCAATAAAAGACCCCATTATTTACAACTTGCCAATTAGCCATCAACCGCACATCCTCACAGTTTCTCTACTTTTACTTTCCGTTCTGCTAGTAATTCACATCGTAGAAACTGTACAACTATCCCTAACACGGGGGACTATTTTAACAGCCCACCTGAGGCCAGTCGATCTACCGTTTCAAGGCACATCACACCAGTAAATCTACATCACATTTGCCAATATGGCAACATAAACAGCATCTTTCTAGTCCTTTCTTATTTATCCCATTGTGTAATTTACCGGTTTCCTACCATAAATACTGCCGCTGCAGTCACAACACCGATGTACACCATTAATTTTTATAATGTGCTATATCACCACAGGGTCAGTCAGGCGGATTGGGTCTGAGTTCGCTACTCATTGGCCATGGCATCTTAGAAAATCACTAACACTTTCTCTCCGTGACGTTTGCTCCGAATAATTGACTAATTATTTCGTGCTATGGAATTTTTTCCACTGCACCGAATTCCAATAATCAAACATGTAATCACACAAACCTACAAATTGCTTAAAGGAAATGTGAATCTCCTTAATTTTATTACAGTATTAACACTGGAAATATCATCAAATGAAAGCCTCCATTTCGACAATCGCACATTGAGTAAACTGTTCTTAGGTATAAAGTTGTGGGGAAATTGGCGGCGTGCAAACCGCACCAACCTATTTCACTACGGTTCGTTGCTAGGGAATGACCTCCGCGGTGTAGTTTACCCAGTGTTGATAGATAGAAAGAAAAATGCAGATCACTGAACAAGTACATTGAAGAAATAAACACTACGAGCCCCCTTTCAATGAACAAATATAAAATTTAATCAGTTTATCAACAGAATTTAAAATGAAAAAAAATCAATGACTTGGTTACAAAAGAAGGAAAATGGAACTAACATGTACTCAAATAAAAAGACAATACAAATTTCTTTAAATGTAAAATTACTTTCAACGTTAAATTACTATCTTCATTGCCAATCAGATGTGACCTTTGAGTGCAACGATGAGAGACTTCATCACCTATTTTATGCGGACATCAAGACTTCCGTTCGTCCCTGCTCTGCCGATCTTTGTCTAGCTGTTTCGTCTTGGACTCTTGTCCGTCGAACTCTGACTTAACAATCGTCTCTGGACTTCGATTTCTGCGTAGAATTTGTTCTGGTCCTGTGATTTTTCAGGGATTTCTCATGTGAATCCAGGAAAGCTGTTTCCTTTTGCCGTTTCTTTTATTCGTTTCCACGAACCTCACGTATAGTCAGTCTCCTAACTGAGACAACTATCTGTCCCCTTACTCTATAATGAAAACGTACTTTTTACAAATTCAAAATGTAGAGCTTGCCTACTTGCTGAGACAAAACTCCCGCCTTACTGCCAAATCACGAGATAACGTCTTACACGATCCCGGAATCGTTTAACTTTGCTCGCGAAAGATTAAAGACTGTTGAATTTTCCTAAAGTAAAACCTTTAATTTCTTACAGAGTTACGCCCATAAATCGATATTAACCAATGGGAATAGACTTTTTCCTAAACCTGTTCCGTAGAATTTTTGGATTGACAAGACAACTAAACAACTAATCATGCCGTAATTAACATTACTTTGAACAATCATCTTTAACCGGTCGATTTTGGGGAAGGGTCTTATGTCATTCTCTTGTACCATAGTATCTGACTCGGTCATGTTACGTCGGCTAGAACGAATTCCCTTTTGACGTTCAGAGATGAAATGAAAATAATCATCTAACTATCTCTAGCCCTTTCTACTTTAATTAAGTTGACTTTGATACAATTCCTTTAACCAAAGCTTCTAAGAGTTTTCAAAATTCGACACATCACAAAAGTTATAATGAAAGCTCTGGACTTTTGCTAGGGTCCCGAGGGTATAAGAATAATCCTTCTTTCATAAACTTGCAAATTTGGATGGTTTGGTTCATAACAGAACAGAACATAATTTTATTGATTTTTGACGTATTGCAATAAATAAATAAATAATGGTGATAAAATCCCGAGTGCACATAAATCCTCAGTTCATGTAAGCAAGATAACTCCCTGCATTTTTGATTACACATAGGTGGCGCGATTGGTAGTGTGCATGTGGAACAAGTTTCATCGTGATGGCCATCTAGTCTAAGTGTAACTGACTTTCTACGTGATTTTTCTATTTGGAATTTAGAACATACCCTAATATGAATGTATGAGTGAGTGAGTGAGTGAGTGAGTGAGTGAGTGAGTGAGTGAGTGAGTGAGTGAGTGAGTGAGTGAGTGAGTGAGTGAGTGTGTGTGTGTGTGTGTGTGAGAGAGAGAGAGGCTCTGTTAGATTTGAATGTATTTGAAATGTGTGACTTAGATTTTTAACTTAGCTTTAACAATTGTTCAGTCATGTCGCTGCGATGTCTGCAGTGTGACAGTTTATAGTGATGTCTAGAGCTGTGGCAACATACCGCAGACATGTGGCATGATCTCCCACCCAGTCACATTATCCTTACACCAGGCCAAACATTCCTAACACTAACCTGTTATAGCTGATCCCCAAGTGAGGCAGCTGTTAGTACCATTTTTAAAGTATTTGGTATGACTCGGCAGGGTATTTGAAATGTTAATTACCCGTATTTTTATCAATCCTACAAGTCAAATAGCTACTGGTGTTTATGCTACGTTCCTTGTCAAAATTGTGTTGATTTTTGTTTTGTACCGCTACAAAATAAGTATGCAGTAAAACAAGAACTTGGAGATAAACTTTATTTTTCTTTTTATGGTAAGAGTAAAAAGAAAAAAAGATGAAATTAATTCGATTAAATTCGTGAAAGGAATGGGTAAAATTGAAAACACATTTGTATGAAACACTAAATAAGTGATGTGATGTGCCAATGGAAAATGTCAAAATAAAGTATTGCGTAGGTTGGCAATATTGATCTTTGGAAAGAAATATTTTCAAGGAATTTAGGGTTATGCACTAACGGATTATTACAATGCCGAAGAATTTTTAACTACTGAAGTCACAAAATCTAACGGAATAATAATGATGCATTCCTCAGATTACTAATTTTAACTTTAATAGTTTTGGCATGAACATGAAGCACGAGTGTTATTGAATATAATGATTTTTGTCGTAAGAATAATTATTGAAAAAACGAGTACAAATTGTATTTCTCATAAAAATTCGTTCTGTACAGAAAATAATCTGAAATCAGGATGACCATAAATATTTCTCTAAAAATACACAAACCTTTACCAGGAACTAGTGTAAACTTTCGCAAATTAGGCAGCGCGTGAAATTAGCATTTTAAGACTAGATGCCAAATAAAAACTTACTTGGTCACAAAATATTTAATTTGACACGTGGTCTAATATTATCTACATGTGTGCCATCGAACACATGCGCGTAATCCAAATGTAGCAGGCAAGAACTTACATTTTTGTACTTATTGCAGAAGATCGTTTAGAAAATTCTGTAAAGTGTAAAACTAATAATCCACAATTTTCAAAATGACCAGAAATTGTGCAATGCTGGCTAAATTAGCCACAAAAATGCAAACAGTGCAAAACATTCGCAATTTGTTGACAAATCCCACAAGTTTTGTCACCTTATTACAGTCACTGTATGCATATTTCATTTATTATAAATATTACTGTGTTTGTATCATATAGATATGATATGGTTGTCACCAGTTTGATATGGCTTCATAACAGAATAGGTATATAAATTCTCGAGCGATCAGAACCGTGAAGCTTCTCAGACATTTTGTGATGAAATACAGATTGGATCATAAATTTGATACATTATAAATGACATATTTTTAGTCACCATTTCGATTATAATTAAAATATAACATAAGTGGTGTTTTGAGCTAGAAGTTATCTCTTACAAATAAAGCTATGGGGGCCCCGAGTGGCCGAATGGTCTAAAGCGCTGACCGTTACGGATCACTGCCGTCTCACCTCTGTCTGCGTGAGTTTGAGTCCAGACTCGGCTAACGTGGGTAAGTGAGAAAGCCTGCCAGTAGCTTCTCGTGGGTCGGTGGTTCTTCCCTGGGTTTTACAGGGTTCTTCTTCCATCATTAATCCTGGCCGCCATGTATAGCCTATCTTGTGCTGAAAAATGTCGTTAAACCCAACAACAACAACAACAACAAATAAAGGTCGCGTTTCTTCGTTTTCTACTGACCAATTTCCATCACGGTTCGCGACCGCTAAGCAACGATGTCCTGAATGACTTCTACATCAGAGAAAAATGAGTAGGTGTAGAACGTCGATATCGAACATAAAAGTACTCGGCATTCATTACAATTATATGCTCAGTCACCTGCTAATACAACAAAAAAGTTAATTATTTTTTTTTAAATGGGGCTGCCACACCTTTCGATTCGAAGATTCACTATAAAAGTATAAGTATGATTATCGCGGATCAAGAGAGAATTCTATCAGCCCCAACATATTAACAGGTCTGGGGTTTAACTAGATGTCTATCAGACAGGAAGTTAAATTTTATGCATATATTATTTCGTACAGTTGACATTGAATCACGCTGTGGATCTTATTATTTATATAATGATGCCAAAACTTATTTTTCTTCTGAGGTTACTTACTTGAATTGTGGGCCCCGAGTGGCCGAGTGGTCTAAAGCACTCTCCGTTACGGATCAATGCCATCCCACCTCTGTCTGCGTAGGTTCGAGTCTAAGATTCGGCGAATGTGGATATGTGAGAAAACTTGCCAGTAGCTTCTCAGGGGTCGGTGGTTCTTTCCGCGGATTTCCCGGTTTCTTCCTCCACCATTAATACTAGCCGCCATGTATCGTGTGCTGAAAAATGGCGTTAAGCCCCAAGACAACAACAACTACTTGAATTGTAATAAGAATCTTCCAGTAGCTGAAGAGACATTATTTTCAGTAGAAATCATGAACCATGATGCTTTTTTCCTGTGAGTCATATGACGTAGATGGGCTTCCTTTCTGCGTCAGTTATTGTGTGGAAAATTGATTAAATGCACCAAAAACCTGGTCGAGCGAACGCAATATGAAAATATTGATGACAAAACCTGAAAATCCTATTCCCCCCTTATAAAGTATCTCATTTCGACTCTTTTCTACCAGTTTACTTGATTACTCTGTGCTTGCATTACTAATAGATGAGAAAAGAATTCGATAAATATTTCTTTTTAACGTGCGTATTCTAATACAATTCAATGAGAAAATACTAAATATGATACGGTTTATAAAAATACTTGCAAAATGGAACCGAGTTCATTTAATAATTTAATAAAAAAATTAAAAACTATTTTTCATATACCAAGTGACCCACAAACATAACTTCATGATGATTGTGACTGTATGGAAGATAGAGAAAATGCTATAAAATCGGGTTGGCTTGTAAATAGTATGTACGGCAAGAATAATGTTTTAAAAAAGGAAAAATAAATATATATTTTTTATTTACAAGTAGTGAACCGTGTAATCTCAATTAATAGGGTATCAGCCTACTGGTAATTCAAGTGTCTAAGGTGTGACACCCCCTCGAACCAGCCAGGGTAGGCTGCCTCAGTGTTCTTGGGAAAGACACGTCGTGCCCATTTTTCGGAATAATGAAGCCAGTCATGTATTAAAATTGCTTCAAAAACCAGCTTTAAAAGAGCATTTGGCAGAAGAATCTTCCCGGTAAAACCTGACGTTATTAAATAGATGACAATAAAACAGCCTAAGACACTATGAAACTTCATAAAAAAATTTCAATAGCGATTACTAATAATAAGGCATTATTGGATACAGAACTACATGCAAGATATTAATATCTCTGAAACTGAATAGCTTAACAAAATGAAAGCTACGCACATATTAAACTTAAGATTTGATAAATGAAGCAATATATTAAGCCTTGAAAATTTTAAGTTTTGCATAAAGACATGTTACCAATTCATTGAAACGAATTTTACTTCGTTTAAATTAAAATCAAGACACATATTGGATTGACCTTGTTTATCAAATCAATGAAATAAGGGCAGTAATGGGGCCAAGCGTTCGAACCTGTTTTGTTATACAAATTTGTCCTCTGACCTTGTCCGCGTAGGGATAATATCCCAAATTGTTGACCATATCGTTAGACTACAGAAGTGCTTATTTAGTGGTGATGGCGCAGTGAAGACCCAAAATTCTAGGTTTATATATTACTAAAGATTTGATTTTTTGCTTGTTTGTTTTAAGGTTTTTCAAATCAATACGTTCGAGTGTCAACTCTCAGGATACTCTCCCTGTCAATATCACTAAACAGTGATAGCTATATACAGGCACATTTGCAACACGTTTGAACACGGTATACATACATAATGTCCATCACGTACGTAAAGCACGTTTCAGTTCTCACACATTTAAGCATATGTTACTCACACAAGTCAACGTTTTTAGTTCCCACGAAACATTCGTTTCTCACACAAAACATCTTAACAGTTTTCGCAAGCTAAAACATATGTTCCAAACGTATGTAAAAATCTTACAATTCTCACACGATGAAACATGCTATAATCCATACCAATGTAATGTAAAACATCTTAAAATTCTCATACACTAAAATATGTTATGTTCCATACACATATAAAAATCTTACCATTCTCACTCAATGCACAAATATTAAACATCTTACAGATGAATGTTTTTCACAGACTATTAATCATTAGCCTTTTTTACGTCTATTGACATCAACTCGAGTATCCAGTGTAGTTATAACTCAGGAAGCCCAGATGTGTTCCAATGTAGTTATAACTCAGGATGCCCAAGATGTGTTCTAATGTAGTTATAACTCAGAAAGCCTAGATGTGCTCCAATGTAGTTATAACTCAGGATTCCCAAGGTGTGTTCCAATGTAGTTATAACTCAGGATTCCCAAGATGTGTTCTAATGTAGTTATAACTCAGGATGCCCAAGATGTGTTCTAATGTAGTTATAACTCAGGATGCCTAAGATGTGTTCCAACAACCCTCTAAAAATGAACGTGCATTAACTGCTTTCACAAAAGATTTCGGCTCTTCAGTCGAGGCCCCGCCCACTCAGCCAGTGTGGGTACGTGAGAAAGCTTGCCAGTAGTTTATCGTGGGTTGGTTGTTCCTTCTGGCGTTTTCCCGGCTTTTTCCTCCAACATTTTTATTGGCCACCATGCGTAGCCTATCTTGTGCTGAGAAATGGCGTTAAACCCCATAACAACAACAAATCTTCAATCGATAATTTGCATCATTCGAATATAGCAATTCTTCGGGGTTCAATTAAGATCAACATCACAGGCTAGGCCGTGGCAATATCAACCAGAAAATTCACGAATCCAAAAAGAAACCAGACCACTAATTATTCCTTGGGTACCAGTCTCAAGGTAGGATGGGATAGGGAACAAAATCGATAACGTAGCTACCTGATACTTGGATTGGAGATCGAGCCCTTGTCTGTATTATCAGAGTGGATATTGATATTTTTTAATTATTGGAGACTTTTATCAGTGCTGTCAACTTCTAAAAAATGTCTGTGAGCGAAATTTTATATTTTCCGAATTCAAAAGCCATCTTTCGTGCAAATCTAATGCTTAATGAAACTTTTATATAATGATGGGTCCATTTATCAGTCATACATGTTGGTACAATCCATGCATTGATTATGTCCCTTGACAAAGAATATCATTTGTGATTATTTATTAAGAGTCATTGGTTTAGAGTCGTGTCATCTATGGTACGATACCATTTGGTTAAACCCATTGGTTGAACTTCATGCGTATTTGTAGGGGAGGGTTTGCTTTACTTAGTTTATTTTATGAAAGGTGGAAGTAAGTGTGTGACTTATGTGTCAGAGATTCGCCGATTATTAATCCGCATTAATAAATAAACATCCCATTCACGTACTTGTGTTAAGTTTCTTTAATAATTTCAATCCGACCAGGTATCATCCTGTTATTTACCTTTGAAGTGTACTTTGTTATCTAGTGCAAAAATAGTACTTTTATTTAAAAGGGAAATGAAATAATAATTAGTGGACTGATACTGGATGAGTTTGATTGCGTCTTAACTTGTCCTGACGGGTCATTCTATTTTCATACTTGTCATATAAGGAAAATGAGCAAGGAGCTTCAAATGGGTCTTGCCAATATCATATACAGACACATTTTCCTTTTAAAAAGACCCTTGAATACCAAAACAAACATTTAATTAAGCGGATGAAGATTTCCATCGCGTTTTTCTTGTATGATTAATGCAATCAACCGTAAATAGAACATTATATATCAGTGTCATCGTATATAATCACTGCAGAAGATATATAACATCGCGTATACTTCATATTCTCACAGACGTTTGGATCAGCATAAAATACAGGTTACAGCGTAATCATATTATCGCACTTCATCATAAGCAAGTAGTCCCAGACATTGCCTGTGAAAGAGTATTATAAAGTCTTATGCGGTATGAGGTTAGACGACCTGAATACAATCGTCGGTCAGATATTGGTTCTAATCATCTATCTCTGCCTTTTCACACCTCCGATCCTCATAAATCTAAGACGTGTTTTTTCTAAGCCACTGATCTATTTTTCATTATTTCGCTTCGTCTCTCGATTTGCACTGTGTACATCCCATGAATCGGATGACTGTTCTAACTGAACAGTTGTATTTAATTATTAAAATGTGCAATGATAAACATGGTAGTTTGTATCAGAGTCAATGGACGATAAGGAAATGATATTAGAAACACTTTCAGTGCGCAGATTATTAAACATTTTGTAGCAACCAAATTCACGGATCAATGTAATCCTGTTCGGCCATATGTGTGTCTGTAGCAGTATTATAAATAATAAAAGAGATGCATCAGTAGGACCTAGAAGGAAACTGTATTCCTGGAACGAAAGAGGAGGAGGTGTATCATATAACTCAGAAGACAGCTGTATCACAGGACCAAGAAGGACATGTATCATGTAACCTACACAAAGCTGTATAACTGGACCAAGATTCACGACACCTAAACAATTCTGTATCATTGAACCCAGAAGGACATGTATCACGAATCCTAAACAATGCTGAATCCCTGGACCAAGAAGGACGTGTCACGAAGCCTACATAATGCAGTATCACTGGACCAAGAAAGACATGCATTACGAAGTCTACACAATGCTGTATTACTGGACCAGGAAAGACATGTATCACGAAGCCTAAACAATGTTGTATAACTGGACCAAGAAGGACATGTATCACGAAGCCTACAAATTGCTGTATCATAGGACCAAGAAGGACATGTATCACGAAGCCTACACAATGCTGTATAACTGGACTAAGATTCTGGAAGCCTAAACAATGCTGTATCACTGGACCAAGAAGTACATGTATCACGAAGCCTACACAATGCTGTATCACAGGACCAAGAAGAACATGCATCACGAAGCCTACACAATGCTGTATAACTGGACTAAGATTCTCGAAGCCTACACAATGCTGTATCACTGGAACAAGAAGGACATTATCACGAAGCCTACAAAATGCTGTATCACAGGACCAAGAAGGACATGTATCACGAAACCTACACAATGCTGTATAACTGGTCTAAGATTCTCGAAGCCTAAACAATGCTGTATCACTGGACCAAGAAGGACATGTATCACGAATCCTACACAATGCTGTATCACTGAACCAAGAAGGACATGTATCACGAAGCCTACACAATGCTGTATCACTGGACCAAGAAGGACATGTATCACGAAGCCTACACAATGCTGGACCCGGAAAAAAAGGAAGCAGAATCACTGGATCCAGAAAGACCTGTATCACTAAATCTAACAAAAAGCTGCAATACTGGACCCAGAATAGATCTGCATAACTAAAGCCCAGAAAGAAGTAATATGACTGGACCCAGAAAGACCCGTATCACCAAAACCTAGAAAGGAGCTGTATCACAGAACTCAGAATAATCTGTATCACCAAAGCCCGGAAGGGAGCTTTATCACTGGACTGAAAAAAAAATTATAGCAAAATACCACGAAATGTTATTTCTGAAAAGACTTCATTTGAATTTACACAGTAATTTCTTGTAGATGAGCAGAGTAGGATGTTGAACTCAAGGGCGACACCCAATTAGCCGTTTGAGAGTAAGATGTTCTGCTCGGCAGCCATTTTAGATCCATGAAGTAGCTTTTATACATAAAAGGAGACACCCCAAAAATATGTTTTTATACTCGAAGGCAAGTGGATACATAAATAAACACACATACAGCGTGAGTTATAGGAAAGGAAGCGAAAAAGGGGAATAAATATAACTTGTTAATGCAAAATTGGTAACTAATATTCAAATTAGATTTATTCTCACAGACTATTGTCTTTAATTTCTAAAACAAAATTGGAAAATAAGCAAGACAGCAATATTGAAGTCCAAGCATATGTACAACACATTCAAATTAAGGTTATATGCATACTTATTGTCATTTACGTTATGTTACCTATTACCTGATCTTTCATAACTTATTAATAAAATATTACATTCAACATAAACGGCTGTTTATATTTTTACGGCATTGTAATAGATATTAGGTCAGTTATTTTACTAGATTGCTAGAGACTGGATGGTATTTCATTTTACTCAATTTAACCCCAAGCAAGCTAGAGACTGCATAAGATTTAAGTATCCTAAATTTGATATCAAACATGCTTGAAAGAGACTTAATATCATACAATATAGTTAATCTGACATCAGTCACTTTAGAAGAAGACTGCATAACATTAACTATACTCAATATGATCTGAGGCACTATAGAAAGACACTCCATAACATTAAACTATGTTCAATTTGATCAGATGCACGCATGAGAAAGACTGCATAACATTTAATTACACTCAGTTTGATCTGAGGCACTATAGAAAGACACTCCATAACATTAAACTATGTTCAATTTCATCAGATGCACGCAAGAGAAAGACTGCATAACATTTAATTACATTCAGTTTAATCTGAGGCACTCTAGAAAGACACTCCTTAACATTTAACTATGCTCAATTCGATCTGAGGCACGCTAGAGAAAGACTTCATAACATTTAATTACACTTAGTTTGATCTGAGGAACGTTAAAAAGAGTCTAAATAACAGTTTGATCTTAGGCACGCTAGAGAAAGACTGCATAACATTTAATTACACTCAGTTTGATCTGAGGCACGCTAGAAATAGACTTCATAACATTTAACTATGCTCAATTTTATCTGAGGTACTCTAGAAAGAAACTGCTTAACTTTTAACTATAATCAATTTGATCTCAAGCACGCTATAACGAATTACGCATTAAAGAAGAAGCAATCATTGTAAGCACGAATACCAAGTTGAGAACGTTGATATACATGTATCCTTCATGCTTAGGGCAGGTGATATTTTGATTCAATGATGGACACATATGGTAAATATAAGATATTCCTTTTTTAAAAATATGTTTGTGCATTTTATGCTTCAATATGCGCATTATTGGCGCTTGTCATCACATTGTCGATGAAGCCTTGGGTAAATATGACGTCAATATTTATAGCCTACAGCATTTGCATGGGAAAATATGAACGAGATTATCGGATGGCTATACTGCACGACGAGTGCAGTATATCCATCCGACAAAACGTGTTTTGCTCATTTTCTCATTCTACCCAAGGCCTAATTATATAATTAAAAATACAATACAAGAAGCAAGGAAACTGAATGTATGCCGTATTCCAAACTAAATGCACAAGCGCAGATTCATCATTATACAACAACATTATTAATGCGCACTTAACTCCGGCCAGATAAATTTGAACTTAGCATCGCGCTTGACATAAGTTTCAAAAGAAAATGGCGTTTTGGTCTACTTAAAATTGAAATTCGGAGTCATATTGTGAATAAATGCGCATTGGAACAACGTCTCCATTTGATCTGGAATGGATAGAGTTTGGTATTTATCTTGATTCGACGAAATTTCGTGATTATAGTCTGGAATTGCGTACATGAAGTACGTTGATTTAATGCAGCGTCTGTGCCAATTGTATATAAAATACATTGGATTGATGTAGCGAGGGAGAAGTGTGTTGTCATCGGCAAGCGTGTTTCTGTTCGGTCATTGAATGTTTCAGAACATAACGTGGGAAAAATATGAAGTCTTTCAATTGCAATTATCGAAAAGACGCTGTGGAATTTAATGTTTATTTCATTTTGAGTACATTGAGGAGGACGTAGCTGCACTTGGAATATACCCAGTAGTCGAAATTACAGTACAATTTCGAAATGTATAATCATGCTTGAGAACCTATGACATGGCTCATGTACTTCGGATTTGCAGGAGTAAGAAAGTACATTTTGAGGAAATTCAGGATGTAAAATTGTAAGTATATTTTTTTCCATTTTTATTACCAGCTAAGGAATACATTTTATGCATTGTCATTTGAATGCTATTTGTATGGATCCTGTTTGGCGTCTGTAGCGTCTGGCGTCTGTTTGGCGTCTGTGGCTAGCGTAATTGAAACATTGCATCAAAGAAGTCAACACGGAATGTATCATAGCATTTGGTATGTAGCAGTCCACTAAACATCTACTTTAGTTCATTCAGAAACAAATTGTTTGTTTACAAAAGGAAGTAATGCCTTTATTCGCGTGAAATCGGTATGAATTAAGCGCGCTAGTGCAATATCGGAAAATACTGAACGATTCTAACATTGTAAAGTTAAAGCAGAAACAAAATGAGCAAAAATGAGCATACAATAATACCTTTTCCATTTATTGCCAGCGCAAACTACTTGATGTCTAGCTTCGACGTATTGCTGCATTCAATACCATTGTCGCAAAGTCGTGCACAAAAAAAGAGCAAATTTCACTTCTCGAATTCATCACAATGGAGAAATCATAGGCTAACATTTGAAAGCTAGATTGTAGGGCCCTCAGTATCCTAAGGCGAACTGCCCTTTAAATATTGTGTTCTTGACGAATATCGATGCATGAGCGGGCTATTTGATGTATGAGGTAGACTCGTTTTGGTTATCTAACAAATTCAATTTTTCTTTTTTGAGTTTTAACAATTCGGGATTAGGGTATACTCCCGACGTGGAAAAAATAAAAGACCTAGCAGCCCTTGAATATATATATATATATATATATATATATATATATATATATATATATATATATATATATATATATATATATATATATATATATATGTGCACACAGTAGCATCAGTGGCGTAATAAAATAAAAAGAGGAATGCGATGAAGCGGTAATATCTGAGTACCTCTTTCACATCCGGAAAATATATTTATGAAATGCTTTTTATTTTACATACAAATAAAAAAGGAAGAGTTCAATTTTCCTTTTTGTTTTTTATGTGCAAGTTGTTTTTGACATGTTATGTGTTTTACTGGGAAAATAGCAGAAGTTTTAATTTATTTTGACGCTCGAGTTGACTTGAGGCTCTCACAAAAAATTGAAGAATAAAAAAAACAGCGGTTTTTTAGCGTTTTTTTTACTTTTCTTGCGTCATTACTTTAGACATCAATTAACAAAATTTATTGAATTAGTTCATTGATATTAAATAACAATTATATAAGGTTTTGACGTAAATATCAACATTCTTCAATGCAGCTTATTGCGTTCTGAAAACAAATATTGGAAACCAGCATCGATTGTTAGAGTCAATACAAATGATGATTCGGCTGCAGCGGCGCACAATTACAAAAGAGAACTAGTATATACGTGTAGGTAAACAAAGTACATTCTAAAATTTAATCCAAACCTATTAAATATTTAACAAACTATTCACTTATGGTTTTACTCGTTCATATTTTATTGTTTAAAGAGTTTCGGTAACTTAGCAAGCGCTGATATTTGTTTGTACAGCCATTATGATAATGTGAGCAAATATGACAGTACTTTCACATCGTGTTTACTCTACTTCTTGTAGAATCTTTTACTTATAAACTATTCCTATCTTTGGAAGAAAAGTTTCATCTGTAGGATGGTGGACAACATTAACCACTTCAATGTAGCAACCAAAACAACATGCAATAAAATCAGAGTCTTCGCAAACATGCAATAAAACCAGTCACAAAATACTGACTTTTCACAAACACGCAACAAGACCAGTCACGAAAGAGCTGCTATTTCACAAACATGCAACAAGACCAGTTACGAAAGAGCAGTGATCACAAACATGTAATCAAACCAGTCACGAAAGAGTAGTATTTTCACAAACATGCAATAAAACCATTCACGAAAGAGCCGAGTTTTCACAAACATGCAAACTTTATAGTATAATGATTGTTTTGTGCTAAATTTGCTTGCAGCTCATGAGCCTGAATGAACACTTCTTATCCATGTCTTGACAAAAAAGAAATAACTCCCCTGTAATTAGGATAAACTAGCATGGCGAATGATACTGGTCTCAAAAGCCGTTAGGTCTAATGATTAAAAATCAAACTGTAGTACATATGTTATTGTTTTTTTTGGAACCTATTACTTTGTACAAAGAACGCCTGAATTATCAAGAATTTGTTTTTATTTTTTCTGCCCATAGCTGCAAAAAATATGGAAAAAAATGCTTAAGAAGGTTAATGCTTTTTGTAATAACTAGATTTGAAAACAATGTCATCTTTGGACAAAAGTAGTTGATTTATATTTTTTGAGTAACGAGTATTTTTTCTGAATGTCGTAGATTTAATCTAAATATCATGCGGGAGGTCGCGGGTTCGAAGCCCGGCTGAGTCGTCATACCAAGGACTTCTAAAAATGGTGATGACATCTGCCTCGCTAGGCACTCAGCATTAAGAAGTTAGCGTTAGGACTCCATGGTCTGGTGTCAGGATAATGTGACTGGGTGGGACATCTGGTTTCATGTCTGCAGTATGACATCGCTATAAACTGCCACACTGCAGACATCGTACTGATATGACTGAAAATTTGTTAAACCTAAGCTGAAATCCAAACTCTCTCTCTCTCTCTCTCTCTCTCTCTCTCTCTCTCTCTCTCTCTCTCTCTCTCTCTCTCTCTCACACTCACACATACACACACACACACATGCACATGCACACACACATTAGCCTGCAGATCTCTCTAAAACATAGAAGACAAGTGCTAAAGTGCTATGCAGGACAAAATATCAACAAATGCATCTGGTTTTCATTGGCGTACAAACTTTTTATGTCTTGTATTACAACACAAAAGGGATTATTTTAATGATATTTTGAACTGTTACATGCTAAAATGCAAAGCCGGACAAGAGTAAAACCGGCGACTTTTCTAATCCAAGACGGGCGCTCTACCATTTGAGTTATACCAGCCGACGCGCCCAGATCTACCCACAACACTTTCTCTTTGCCTTTTTTTATACTCGTCCTTGTGTCTCAAAATCCAACTTCCATTTAGCTGCATTCTCCCTAGCTGGATGCAGGTGAAGATATTACATTAGATGGATGATGTGAAATGCAACACGGAAAAATACACGGACGAATGGGGCTCGAACAAGGGACCTCTCGCGATCTAGAATGGCGCTGTATAGCATAAGGTTATCGAACCGACGCGTCCAGTCCATCCCGCTACAAAAATCTAGCTCAACTCCATACTCGCCTGTTCTTAACCTTAATCTTTGATCATTAGCTACGATATAATAGTCACTGACTCATAAAATAGAGAGAAAACGTCAAAACGCAAAGAGGCACTCTGCAGATATTATGAACTTCAGAGAGAGTGCCTGTTGTAAAGTTGTCTGAATCTGGAACATATACAATGTGGAGAATCTGGCATATCTCTATGTTACTTGTATGTATTGTGGCTGAAAATTCTTTGGTTAGTGTATTTTTGGAAATTGTAAATGTTCTAAGCAAAGAGCTAAACAAAGTGGCTGCTCATATGTGCTGGAAAATTCAGCCTGATTTAGTCTAAAGTCTTTAGCAGTTTTTATTAATAGGGGAAACGAATTTCGCCACACTAGACAACACCAGCTTCTGAAACTGAAATTAATAAATTTGACTAGATATATCAAAAGGAAAAAGTTATCGGATGTATATCTTACAAGTTACCTTTGAAGTCCAGGAAATAAAAATGACCAAGCGAACTAGCAGTTTTTTTTTAGACGTGCACATTTGAAGTAAAGCCAAGCTGTATACTCTTAAATCCAAATTACACCCATCAATACCAATATAAAAGAAATTGAAAGTTATTTTAAGAATTTGTAAGATATAAACTGTCTTTGTTTTAAACAGCTAGGACAAGTAAGGAAAAACTTAATTTTGATACTTTCAAAATCTAACCCTATGCAAAATACGAAACAGGAGAGTGACATCAAAGAAACCTTAGAATCTTCCCTTTGGAAGATACATATATTAGAACTCCTGTTTAAGAAAAATGTACATAGACAAGACTTCGGCAATGTTGATGAAATTGCAATATAGGATTAACAGAAGCAGAAATAGGAAGCTACTGATTAAAATTAAGTTGTTTCGATAAGAAATAGTCACTTGTTGCCGCCTGAATACTGACTAGACATTAATCCTGATATCCTCTGACTGAATCAGTTTACCCTGAATTAGACGTCCTTCCACATTATATATTTAATGGCGTATATTTGATTAATTCGTTTCGTCTTAATAATTTTACATCGAACGCTATCATTGATTATTTCCTTCCTTTTCATTGCTTGGAATATTAGGGATAGTTAATATGGCTGAAGAGGATGACCATTCTCTAGAAAGCCAGTTTTAAACTAACTCTCGGGGTTTAACAATATAATCATTATGAAAAGGTAAATGGGGCAGGATTGACCTTTGGCTGATTATAACACATCAAAAAGAGAAATCAGCATGAAATACATTTGCCAACTATTTTTCCCTTCATAAATTCTGGTATTTAGTATAAAATAGTTCGTTGCTTTTCTATTGCAGAGTGACTTTGATATTTGAAAGAAAGTTTAAGTATTGATTCTGCGATAGACTGCAAGTTTAGTCTGGTTCGAAGTTTAGTCTGTCAACATTTACTGAATACCGTAACTGCCCGTACGTCAGTGTATTTCGACCATTCAAACGCTGGTCCTTGGAAACTCGGAGAATGTAAACAGAGATATGAATAAACATTTAATAAATGTCTGGCGAGTAAACAAGATTGCTCAATAGTGGATCATGTTTAATTCTTAATATGATATAGGTTAAACGTTGTAGCGATAGAAGTACAGTGAATTTCATTGATGCAGTGCTGTTTTAAGGCGTAGGCACACCGGACACGTGCCTAGGGACCTCGCGGCAGTCCAAAGAATTTCGATGTCCTTTGTACTAGCAGTTTAGTGATTGTACCTAGAACCACCAAATTTCTTAAAACGGCTTTGCATTGATGATATTTAATTAATTATTGACACGTCATCGAGTGTTATTTTCAATACCTGTCATTTTATATAAATGTTTTTTCCCACCTCCAGCTGAAATTTCATCCGATAAAAACCCATATGGGAAGTATCCCTACTATTATTTCTGAGTCTCTTTCTCAAAATTTAAACGGAGGAGTACACAAGGACAAAACCAATATTACATGACGTCATGCAAATTTTACGCATAGCATCACATACGTTCTTAGCCCGTGCAAAAGGAGTGTTTCTGCGTTGCGTAAAGTATCAATGTCTTTAAGGTCTTTTATGAATTTTTAACATATATTAAAAGTATGTAATATTTCAGCATAAGATAGGCTAAATATGGCTGCTAGTATCAATGGTGGAGGAAAAATCCGGAAAAAAACCCAGAAAGAACCACCGATCCAAAAGTAGCTAATGGCAATATTTCTCTCATATCCACACTGGCTGAGCCTTAGACTCGATCCTACATAGACAGAGGTGAGATGGCAGTGATCACGAAACGGTGAGCACTTTAGACCACTCGGCTACTCAGGGCCCCACATTCACTGTTTCCTCAATGGACGTTGAAATCTGTGAATATGCACACTAGAGTCTGCAGATATGCCGTGCTATTAGACTTTCCATTTAAACAGGCATGTTGTGTTGTTTTATGAAGCATTTGCGAGGTTAATTATGTAATAAAGGGAAAAGACTGCGGAATATGTAGCATGTAGGACTTGTAAAATGCAATAAGGAATCTCTTTTGATTAGAAATTTAAAACTTGCAGGGCTTAAAAGCATACGTGCCGAGGAATTTATTGTTCTTCATTGTAAAGAGCTCGAGTTGACTGTTGACAACATTATACGCTATTTATTACTATTTAGAGCAGTTCTGAAAGACTAAGCTTATAAGCCTTGAAATCGATTATCTTTGCAATTACACGCTGGATTTGCGGGATGAAATGACTGATAAACCATATGACTAATGGTACAAAGTGATCCGACACCATCCATCATTATATAAAACATCGTCTTTAACCCAGCACATCTATTTCCTTTAATCACAAATAACACGCTCTATTACACGATTCTTGTATCCGATGAAGAGCTCAAATTTTCTTCCATGGGTGACATTTCTAAATATAATTCTGAGATACGCATTTGGTGTCTAAGAAGTGTGAAATTAATCATACTGTACGATAATTATATGTCTGAAGTTCCAAGAAACTGTTCTTTCATTGATTTATTCTTTTTCGTCATTTATCAATAGATTTTCCCTTGCAATCATTCGTATATTGAAATATCGGATGTGTCATTCAGTGAATATAATTTTATTTATAGTTTTTGCTACTTCACTGATCGTACGGATAAAAACATGTTGCTGTTGTTGTTGTTGTTGTTGTTGTTGTTGTTGTTGTTGTTGTGGGCTTAACGCCATTTTCAGCACATGATATGCTGGCTGTATATGGCGACCCGTATATCTAGTGAAGGAAGAACAAAGAAAAACTCCGGGAAGAAGCATACCCACGTGAAGCTTCTGGGAAGTGTTCTCATATACCCACATTGACATAATCTGAAACTGGAACCCACGCGGTGCGATGATCTGTAAAGACGAGCGCCTTAGACCTCTCGGCCAATCTTACCATGTTATGTTCTGTAGTGTGGAACATCAATACAAACCGTTTGTGGTCGATGTACTTTCATAATGTTTACACAGGAGTTATAAAAAGAAAAACAAACTTGAATTTCGTCTCAAGTCTGATGCCTTTAGTCTATTTTAAAAGGCTATATAACTATAAAGACCTTGAAAGGAATGTAATGTCCACGCACATTTGATAAATAAAATGGTTAGTCTGGAATAATCTCATTCATGAATCCAGCGAACTGAATGACTGAATATACCTTATGTTTAACATGCCGAATAAATAAGTTGCCGAATAAAGTTTGTATGACTAGACCTAATAACAGTTTATGTTAATAAACAATGGCTTTGATTAGACTACATTTAATCACTGATTTTCTGTTGCTCGAGTGTAATGACCTTGAAAGGCATCTTCAAACAAAACTTACAGCCTAGTAGAATGTGAAAGAACGATTCTTCAAACATTGCTCGCATGAGAAATTGAATGCTTCCAGCAGCTGTTACGCGGTGGTTTATATAAAAATACAACACCGCAGCGTCTTTTATGAAGAAGTTTCATGTAAAATTGTAGCTAGTCACGAAAGTATCACAACCAAAGTCTAAATTCATTTGCTCGCATGTCAGATAAGAGCAATGTTTGTCAGAAGATGAAATTTACATTATGCGTGTTGGATACACGGAACAAAAATGCTAACATTATATACTTTCAGATGGCCATTTTTCCCCCTCTCACATCAAGTTTAAATTGTATATGGCCCAAAGAGACCTGAATATATCCAATTCAAGAACTCTTAACCAACGTCGTAATTTACTAAAGGAGAATGGCGCCTGATGGAAATTTTCAATTCGCAGTAAAAACAAAAATATAATTCCAGACCATGATGTCACTAGAAGCTACAATTAATGTGACATTTTAAATTTTGATATCGTCTGGATATTAAGGGGTTGTCAAATTGACAGTTTTGGAAGATTTCAATCTAGAATCCGAAAAGATGATGAAATTTGTATTTTAAGAGATTTTATGAAATTCAGAGGTCTGAGAATGGCTGTAAATTCTGTGGTAAAAATGGAGTTTTCATTTAGTAATCGGTTGGAGATAGTGCCATGTGAGGTAACAACGGCAGCTCCAACCGCGTTAATACAACTTATAAAGATATCACTATCTAAGCCAATCAACTGTCATTACAAACAACTGTTGGTTTGAAGAAAATCTTTTGTATATTTATCTCATTTTTCCTAGAGATTTGCTGTGCCAAGGAAAAACGTTACGAGCATTAAAAACAAACACTATTTAAACCTCTACAGGAAGAAAAAAATGTTTCTTAAGTAAAGCCTCCGAAAAGGTCACATGCGCTAAACATTCCAGTCCTTTCATTGACGTGCAACAATTTCCAGAAAAAGCAACATGACATGATAATTTTGTTATATGTCGTGTCCAATGCAATGATCAAAATATTAGCATAGTTTTGGTACATCGGAACGTCTAAGTAAAGCACTGGAATTATAAAAAAATGTAGAAAAATTAAGAAATATTTAAGTACTTAGTGTAAAGATGTTGGGAAACCCCTCGCTACCAACAGTTCAAGCATTGCATGTGGAGAAATCGTATGCTGAAACCTTGTCAGAATATTTACGTCATACACCTGCATGACTTCATTTAGAAACAATTAAACAGCATATGCTACTATAAATCTAACTGACCCTTTTTGTTATTCTTAGATATATTGTTAATGTCTATCTGTTACACTAGTTATTCATGTGAGATCAGTAATTAAAAATGTTTATGCGATAGGTATATCTTAATGTTATTAGATGAAGACTACGAAATGAAGACTCGGTCAAAAGGAGCGCAGCATGTTGCTGTAAATAAAACTACATTTATATTACCTTCTAATATGTTTCTCTGATAAGATCAATGTTGAACTATTGTGCTTTGGCATGCATACTGCGCTATATAATTTTTCCTATTTGGGTTTTATGACTTCCAATTTGAACTATATAGATGGTTGATGTTTACCTAGATCGTATGAATCCAAGGGCACATATGCCGGATTTCGTCAAATTTCGTATAATCGAGAGCACGAGTCTTCAAAAAGTGTACTAATCTCAAGATGTTTGTTTTTATATAATAAATTAAGAATAATTAAAAATCATGAAATACACACGTTTACACGTTCACTATTACGTTGACTGCACAATACGTCCACGTACAGTGTGCACTTAAGGTCTCACTGAATAGCTTAGTATTTTGACGCCCCTAATTTTTAAGGTAGAAGGCATAAACCTGATTATCATAAGCCTAGCATTTTTAAATTCGCACATAAGCTAAATCTGTAATGTGATTTTTATTTACATTGAGTTAGGAAATGGGTTGATTTGTTGGCGACTGCGTGTCACAGTTAGACTAGCATTGGAGATCAAATGCATAACTTGGACTGCAAATGAGCAGCCGACTTGGCTTACGTATTTACAAGTGTCTGCTACAGAGGTAAATATCTAAATATCTACATGGTTGAGGGTATGATTAGAAGTATGCTAATTTGTTATAGTACTAGTGAACTTTAAAGATGAATAAGGTACACACTGATTTTTTTTTAACCCCTTTGTCACAAAAAATGTTCAAAATAACTCTTTTCTGTCAAAAATGAATGTAAAAAGAGGGGTTGGTGGTAGCTACCAGTTGTATAAGGAATTAACCTTAATACCCCAGTCAGAATCTTACAAGCATCCTTTAAAAAAAATTATTAGTTAGTTTTTATTTGTGTCTTTAATGTAATATTATAATCATTTTTTCTACAACAGGTCATCCTCGAATGAAAATTTGCCAAAGAAACTATCCATTGAGACCTTAGGGGTCAGATGTGATCAGGTCATTCAGTTGGAGGAAACGAGAAAAACTGAAGGAAGACCGCGAATTTAGACGAGCGACAACGTATCCTCATTAGGTGTGACGTGGTTGGAATCAGTGAATTAATTTAGGACAGCATGTGCCACAGGACCGATAAACACTATAAGTTTCAGTTTTGTTTCATATATAATGCAGGCTTTAATATCCTTATATCCTTAACAACAATTTAAGAATTATTAAAAAGACAATGGAAGGTGCTGAAGTCTCACAGAGCTTCGTGAACCGGTTAAAGAAGCTTTTTCAGTTAATGAAGTGTCTTTAAATTATTATTTCTCTAAGAAATGGTTACATTTCATGGACGCTGATGCATCTGGAATGACTTCCAAAATTTCGCTATAGTATTCCGATATTTGTGAGGCTAAATAACGTGTTCTTGTCTTCGATCTATACGAAGTCTAGCGACAAAACAAATCACTTTAAAATGGAATGCGTTAAGAATGAATCACAAATCCATATATAAGAAAACTATAAAAAAAAACATCGTTGTTTTTACGTAAGACAAAATAGAAAGCAGTTTTAATGCAAATAGCCTGCAAAACATCTATATCTAACGTCAACGTTGCATACGCTCTGACGGCACCTATAGAAGAAACTCAGTATACTGACACTGAGAATTGATAGAATATGATGACGTAAATTCACAGAACCATAATTCATTGCAAGAACCTTCGAGAGAGTGCAAAACAGACATACAACATCGTTCATGGATGTCTAATCTCATATGACTTTGCAATAAAATGTATATATATTTGCGATGTAAATTATTATTTCTTTTTATGACATGATAACCTTTTTGTACAAATTTCATATTATTCTTTATAAGGAAGATTAAAACAATTATTTAGATTAATGAAGTAAGACATTGCTTTTAGCCATTATGCAGAGGTAGTTTTACTTTTGAATAATTTTAAAGCTTATGAATTTGTTGTGTTATGTGACATTGAATTGATCAAGTGAAACTAATTTTTATTTATTTACACATCAGTAAATTCTGGGATCTACTTTCGGTTTCCAAATATTTTCCATTGCTTTTCTGTCAATTAATTTTTTACAGCAATTTCTTACATCATTACAATCACTATAAGCTAAACCCTTCCTTAGATAACGTCAAATCAAATTTAACAATGGCAGACAAAATCTCAGAATAAAAGTGCAACATTAAAATCACCAAAATGGCTTTTAGACTAAATGCAAATCTCATAAATTGCTGCAATGTTGCTAGGCATTGTTATTTGCTATCAACTGTTACATAGGATAATGATCACGTGACCTACGTGCAGCAGATCTCGCTAAATATGGATGAAACTTGTTTTATGGGCGGTGAGTACGGGTATGATCAAAATTTATAGAAACTAAGAATAATGAATGCTAAATACATAATGTATATCATTCTTCAATACAATATCAATGACCTTCATTAACTCTTTGTCTTGTAATTTTGAATGGGTTAGATCATGTAAGTTGTCAAAAGCAGTTGATACACTGAATCCAGTTGATTATAAATAACGGAACAACTAATTAGCGCAAAAGGGTCTGTGTATTCTGATGCCGTGAGAAGAGGCCAATGAATTTAAAATGAAATCTGTCTAACATCAAATGCTTGATTAATGGAATCCGCTGAATTGACTACGGAAAGGAGGTAAATTAGATTGGGATTATAAAGGTTAATTGATCATAAATATTTATTGAAGTGTACATTTTTACCTATTACTCAATAAGTCATGCCGCAGACATGTAGCATGATGTCCCATCACGCAGTCATATTAACCTTACACCATGCCTTCCAGTCCTAACACTGATCTCTTAATGCTGAACGCCTAGCGAGGCAGCTCTTTGTACCATTTATTAGTCTTTGGTATGACTTGGCCTGGCTTTGAACCCGCGACCTCCCGCGTCCGAGGCGGACGCTCTAGCTTCTAACCACTAGGCCTCTGGAACGGTCATATTCCAAGGTAGATACCATGGGGACTGCCAGGTAAAATTACTAATTATAAAGACATTTTGTTGTGTAAGTGGTAATGATTTTAGACTTCAAAAAATATGTTCCAAATGCATTTATTCTTCCTGCTGATTTTGAGAGCATGTCCAGAAGACTAAGTAGTCTGTAGCGTGCTAATGGAGTGGATGGGTGGGTGGTGGTGTCACCAAAACAGCTTATAATTTTTTCGAAAATGAGCAACATTGTGTGTTTTTAAATTTGTTACTCATGAATCCCAATTTTTCAGAAAATTAAATAGCGCGCCAGTATGAAAAGAATTTGCTAACTCGTCTCTGCAATTAGCGTGTGATTCTTGAAGAAAATGCTAATCTACTCATCCGAGCCCCCAACACCACGCCAATCCTCTTTCGCATCACGGCAAGTGTGAGGGATTCAGACCTCGATTAATACTATCGCCTGGGCACAAATCAGTTATACAGACGTATATCTTCTAATTCGTAACACAACTACTTACAGTCAGATTTAAAGGAAGGAGGTTGGTGAATTATATTTTTGTAAACATATCCAATGAATTAATCAATTTTGTTAAAATTTATTACTTCTGTGCATTCGTAATAGCAAAATGTTTTAGGTAAATTAATGGGTTTAATGACAGATATACATAAAATGGTACTTGATTTTCTTGTGTGAATGATAGAATTTAGATGCCAATAAATGGCATTAAATTGCAGGAAACTCGTTGCGGCCAGGTTTCCTCCTCGGGTGCCTCTGGGGTAGCTCACTTCACTCCCCCAAATTCCCTAGCTGATGGGAAGGGAAACTAGGTCCCTCCCAAGAACCCTTCTCGGCTCAGCCCTTCGGACGCAGTATTATAGCTGTTTTGGCCATCATCGTTGTCTCGGGCGCCCTTTGCCCTTAGTATGCAACTGCAAATAGTTACCGATTGGGTGTGATTGTAGCATTATGTGTGTGTGTTTTGTTTGTTTGTTTGTGTGTGTGTGTGTGTACCGACTTTGTAAGCTTTATAAGGAATTTTTGAGCTTGTAATTTTAATACAAGACCATGCATAAGTAGTTACCGATTGGTTGTGATTGTAGCATTGTGTGTGTGTGTGTGTGTGTGTGTACCGACTTTGTAAGGTTTATAATGAAATTTTGAGTTTGTAATTTTAATACAAGACCAAGCATAGTGGTCGAGTAAGTCGAACATTTCATATATCGGGAAAGTGTTTAAACTGTGTAAAAATTTTACAGTTCATGATTTAGCATCGCAACTGATTGAAATAAACATGAGAAGAATATTACTTTATTTAGTCCGTTTGTCTTCCCTCTCCGATTTTTTTCCGCTTGAAGCCATCAAAGATTGGTTCGTATTGATAATTGGTTTGAAGAATTCCATAAGAAATATAAAAAACGAAAACCAAGCTAGTGCTTGCAGTCGATTATATATGCTAAAATCAGTCGATTCCTCACACCATAGTAAAAGCACTGATCTGAATGGATATTTAAATAATTGTTTAATTCTGAATGGGGTCCTCAGTACGGTATATTTACCGAATGCAAAGACAATATGTAAAATTGTGGCATGAAAAGACTATTTCTCTCAAGTAAATCAAGGACATGTCTGTTATCCCAAACACATGGAACAAAAGTTCTTCAAGCGACCACCGAAGTAAATTGAACGTCAAAAACATGCCAGATGCACCCTGCTTAGTGAAGGTATCGTAAACCTAATTGACTAAATATTTTAGTGTTTATCGTGGTCATCTGGTAACCTGATTTTCAAATGAAATGATTGATTGCATGTTCCTTGGATGGATATAAAAATAGCTGTATGCTATTGTCTGTCTGAAACAAGAATCAGCACGTTTGTTTAAAAGCTTTTTAAAATTCTGAGTTCTGAAAGGTGCTTTCACTTTGATATGACTAATAATTTCTGTAGTAGAAGTCTGTCATATACTGGTATCAATAAACATAGAGGAATATATAAAATAAGAATACTTAATTTCTCTCGCATTCTTAAAGCAGTAAGTACTTTACAATCAAGGAAATGTGTGGTGGGGGGCAGTTTTAGTTTCTGTAGCAGTTAATGTTGTCTGAAAAGAACAATATATAATAATGCCATGAGGCAAACAGAACTTTGAGGGAGAATTTACAATTACAATTAAATTACAAATACAAATACAATTGTATTTTAGCTGTTTTGTATTTACAATTATCAAAACAAAACCATAGGGTAAATTTGATGACCCAAGACAACATACCCACAGCATATCGGAAACAGGCTTAATTTGAACTAAGATAAAAGGTTTTAGTGAAACCATGCAGAATTAAAAGCATTTTAGCATACATAACAACAAAACCAGCAGCATTATTGACATATACAACTGCAAAACGTGCAGCATCACTAAAAATGAAAGCATATTTCATCGTTAGCAGCGACCAAATGTCAAGAATATTTAAAGTTGACGACCAATTTACTAAAAATGCTGGAATAAATATACTTTGATGAAGTCTGATTTGAGTCACAATATTCGGTTAGAACTGCTTTAGTGTGAAATTAATCGGAATAATGTACTAAAATGCCATCTTTCTCTTGAATTTGAAGTTTATGCGCCACGTGACGTTTCCGCGTTAACAGTTTTCAAATTACAACTGCGTAAAAAGTAGTAGTAGTAGTAGTAGTAGTAGTAGTAGTAGTAGTAGTAGTAGTAATAGCATCATTATTATTATTGGGACCCTAGGGCTGCTTGCCTTCACAGATCACTGACATCTGATATCTGTCAGTGTGAGTTCGAGTCTCGGGCTAAGCCAACATAGGTGTGTAAGAAACCTTGTCAGTAGCTTCCTTTGGGTTGTTGGTTCTTCACGGGTTTATCCATGGTTTTTCCTCCAGCATATATACTGGTCGCCATGTATAGCCTATAGTTGGTCGAAAACTAGCGTTAAACCCACACCACTACCACAACCAAACCACCACCACCACCAGCAACAACAACTAGTATTATTATTATTTCTATTATTGTTATTATTATTATTATTATTATTATTATTATTATTATTATTATTATTATTATTATTATTATTATTATTATTATTATTATTATTATTAACTTAGATATATTGCAATCACTGTCTGCAGTAGCGGCTTTTCTTAACCATTTATTGTCCAAAACCTTATAATAGGAATCTGGAGATAAGAAGCAACATAATATACATGTCTTTGATTTATGTTCTTACTCCAGTTAACTTCTTTAATTTAGTTTAATTTTGTTAACGAAGTTAAGTTATTGCTCACCAAATTAAGAGATTCAGTAAGCTAACAATTTAATTCTTATTGCAAGGGAGTTATTTATAGATTCTCTGGCAAAAGGCAATGAACTCCTGTGGACTTTATTGTGTGTAGCTTTAATTGGTCAGTCAGCAGGTGAAGCAGTTTGTGTAATTACCATTACACAGCCAAATACCATGTATTCGAATCAGCTCTCACCCTTTATTTTAATAAGAGAATTGCACATACATCCTAAGACAATGAAGATCTCGTGAAAAACACCATATTTCTTGCACGAAGAAGTGGCATATATACAGATGAAAACCTAGCTCTGCGGTATTTGTTAGCGTGTCAAGATTCATCTTATTTCTGTTCTTCGTAGACCAAGCGATGCATTTTAATCAGAAATTAATTACTTCGCTATTGGCATAGAGCCTCTAGAGGTATCAATCTGATGAAAAGAATACATCGCGCTTTGAAATTGACCGTCGTCAGATGTAGAAAATAATTTGCTATGTCCGTATAATGGAGGCGTAAAGCACTAACTTGGACTTAATGAATTATTTTGTGTCTATTTCAGGTATTATTTTTTTCTTTAATACGCTTTGATGTTTAGATATAAGAGCAAAGTTAGACCCGTCTTCCCACTGCACATTTGTACATGTTTTCTCTGCTGCTTAATGAGATACAACGTCATATTTGGTATATAAACTCTAGATCGATGATAAACAGCAACTGAAGATGCAGTGCTAACATATATGGTGGCTTTGATCTCAAAAGGACACACAAACTATTTGTGGTAAATTATTATTTGTATTTGACATTATGAGAAACTGATAACTGATGCTTCACAAATTATATATATATATATATATATATATATATATATATATATATATATATATATATATATATATATATATATATATATATATATATTGTACAATCATACAATCCTATTACGGGTGATAACCCACAAAGACTGCATTTAATTATGTCGTAATGATATGTAGTCTTGCGAGAATCCATCATGGAGACTCCGATAAGACAAGCTGATACAATTACTGCATCGAAAGTAAGCAACAAAAGACATGTCAGTGGATGTAAACGTCCATTGTTGCTGAGAAACCAGTATCATGACATAATAAAATGCATGATTAGCAAAAATGTTTATCATTTACCTTTGAAGTTTTCTCAGTGAAGGTAGTAATCCAATTCGGTTTTGTTGACGTGTCCTTGAATATTTTACTCAAAAAACCCCGTTGACTTGCGTTGCTATGACGTAAAACACCAAAACCAACTAAACCAAAATGGAACTATGATAATACATACTTGGTTGTTATTTGTGAGTACAAACATTTATGAGAGAGAGAGAGAGAGAGAGAGAGAGAGAGAGAGAGAGAGAGAGAGAGAGAGAGAGAGAGAGAGAGAGAGAGAGAGAGAGAGAGAGAGAGAGAGAGAGAGAGAGAGAGAGAGAGAGAGAGAGCTATGCATCATTAATCATTAGTTTGGTTTGTGTCCTACGGGGGTTTGGGGGAAATTGTTTGTTTTCGATGTTAAAGAGCACTTCCTTAGTGGACTGTTTTCTCATCTTTGCACAAGAAAGGTTAAAGAAAATGGATGTGCTTGGAATGAGAACAGTGTAGCCAATAATATTTGACTGTCTTTCTCATTTTTGATCAAGATATAGGATGGCTATAATTGGAGAACGGTGTACCCAGCATATACTTCATCAAGAATACAGTGTTAAGTGGACGAGCGGCATGCAAAATCATGGGAAAATATCAGTTAAAAAATGTGTGATCTAGAAAGATAAAGAAACACAATTTACTTCAAATAATTTACAGACCAGCTTCTACAAAAATGACTGCTAATTTAAAAGAAAAACTTAACTGTAAGTTAGTCTGTGAAGATGCTTTAATTAACGTGATTATTTGGACCTAACACACTGGAAAGTTCAGTTATGGAAAGCAAATATAGAGAACATATAGGAATATACTTGTGCATTTAGTGAACTTAACCACATAAAGTCTAGTGGAGCATAAACAATTAGGCTAGGGATCTATGAGATGGCGTCTGAGTTGCATCCAAACAGGTCAAAGGAAACTCCTGCATTTTCGAAGGTTTTAGGTGCATAATTGTAACCAGTTTTCTGTAATCATGTAAAGAAAACTTACTTAAGAAATCATCCAAGTTGTCCGCGCTCATTTTTGTGTGCGTGTATTGGGATTGTGTGGGGTGATGGTGCTGGGAAGAGGCTGAGCACAAAAAGACTGGAATAAAGCACATTGTATTATTAGTATGTAAACCTATACACTTTAAAATAGGTATATTGAATAATCCATACTAAATCTATGCGCTCTGATATGTCACTGCACTGGACCAAATCTTATAGGTTCCACAGACCAAAGCTAACAAGTGATTTAATAACATACAACTTCCAACTTTGGTGTCTAGAATTTGATAGTTTCGTGTTTTAAATTTGATTGAAGCCTTGATTTATATATTCAGAAATCTTGTCACAATTTAAAGCTGTTATTAAAAATTTTGTTCAAATTAAATTAATCAAGATTATCGTGTATTCAAATAAGATTTTCCTGCTTAGAAAGATTTATATAATTGAAAAGATATAGCAAATTTTATTTTAGGTTCTAAAGGCATTTGGTCCAACTCATGTGAAAATGAAATCCGATTGATTAGGTAACGTTAATTATGTCTGGCATGCAAATATAACAGTTTTATTAAAACAGGTCACAGACAAGTTTGCCAAGACCACGATTAATGATTAAAAGTCACTACTGACGAATGTAAGATTCTAGGGTTGGATTTGAGTAAGTCTATCTTCTGTAATATACTTGAAGAATTTTTTAGCACCGCTAAATGCGGAAAAGGCGTAGGGCAAAGCCAATACCTCCTCAACTCTGACAATGTATAGTAGTTTAGTACACACTTGCATGTCTTTCATCTGTTTGCTTTTATTTTTATCACGTTTAGGAAAATCATGAGCTGCGCATCAGAAGTAACAATAACTGCTCAAATCATTATTAACTACGATCATTTAGATAATATAATAAAGTAAACTATATGTTCGTCAAGTCTCCAAAGGGACGTAAACATTTCGTTTCATATCAAGGTTTAGTAGTGGAGAAAATCAGAGCACTATCCTTTCTTTACATTTAGAATCCCGTGCAAAAGTACAAAATTTCCTGGATAAACCTTTTTATATAAATTTAAATTGGAACATTTGTGCTATCTATTTTCTTTGTTTAGTGTTCCAACCGTTGATCTTTCTAAATTAATGGCACATTACAAATGATGCTGTGAATGAAATAAATGTGTATATTTTGATTATCCTCAAACAGTATGGTTCGAGATAGTCCTGTGTGGGAAACGTACCTGCTTTGGACAAACTTAGATGTCTTACGACGAAATGAAAAATATCATCTTACATATAAACCTGCTGTATCAAATGAAATGAGATTAAACACACGTGTACCTAATGAAATATAACATATGCTAAATGCAATTTGTTTTAACAGAATTAGAGAACACTCGATGAAGAAGCAACGTAAGACGCTTCCATAATCTGGTGTCAGAAGATTCAGCAAACATATTTAACATTAAACCTCTTAACAATGAGACTGATCTGTTCCATCCCTACTCAAATTCTCGACTGTATCTGTGACATCGCATGAATGATTGGTCCAAGTTTCATGGTCCCATCTTTAATATTAACATTGGTTGCTATGTTTCTCAATAAAGCATATTCTGAAAATTGCTTAATGGTTATTTTGTACGTTACTAGAGGAAGACCTATTGATGCTAATTAATTTTTTTCTGTGGAAGAAATGCATGATAATTGTACAGATGGAATGCTTAGTTGCTTGCGATTAAAATGTTTCACCATAATGAAATCATATAATAGTATAATATGTTGAACCTTAAGGTTTCGTTCTGAAAGTGCGGAAGTCACGGAGCAAGGTTGTTTGCTCTATATTCTTATTGTGTAGGGTAAGGTAACAAATATTTATTCTTATTGTATACACTTCAATTACCATCTCCACTATTTTGTTATCGCTATTGGGATAATCAGGCACTATCTGAAAACCATGTGTTCTGTGTGCTAGGAAAATGTACTTGAAAAACCACAAACAACATTTTCCTGAACCTGCTATTGCTGTTTGTGAAGATATAATCACGAGTACGTTTGATAATCCTTTTAAATGATTTACAGTTCAAATTATTGGTGCCTTAATTACCGGACAAGATGAGGGTCGGACGGATCAGTGATAAAATTCAACGCTTTCACATATTGGGCGCAAGTCATACATAATACTGCTTTTAGCTTTCCTTTAAATATTCATAAACATACTTTACAAGAAAAAGGAACACGCATGTATTGATAATATGGAAACTGTGTTTTGAGAAATGCTGATACATTAGAATGTTACAGCGTGTCTTCCACAAATAATTAAGAAACATTTTAGAGTAAATTTCTGTTCCAAAAGTATCCCCTTTTCAATGCTTGTCGCTATGTCTGTGTGCCCTGTTTGCCCGTCTCTTTTTGTCAACACGTATATAACGACTTTCAGGCAAATACTGGATGAATCGTCTGTTATAGAAGGAGTCTCACCTGCACTTTCAAATCTTATGATTCAATCCTGGAGAATTACTGTCTGTTTTTATGTATCAGTCGTTATGCTTTCAATGATTTAAGTACATCTTTCAAGAATAATAATGCTGAGTTCCCGTCCAATATCCGGAGCTAGCTAAATTGTATTCGTTCTGATGAGCTGGTTGGTTTATTATAATGGTTATAAAGGTACCGTACATTCTAGTGCTGACATAGAAGTCGAGTTCCGTAGCTACTGTTGAAAGATGTGCTGTTCAAACGTTCCGAATATTCGTAAAACAATGTCCTATTGAAGGTTCGTAACAACTCTAGAACGATGTCCTATTGAATGTATGTAACAACTGTAGAATGATGTCATATTAAAAGTTTATAACAAATGTAGAACGATGCCTTACTGAAGGTTTATAACAACCGTAGGTCGATGTCCTGTTGAAGGTTTATAACAACGTAGGACGATTTCCTACTGAAGGTTCAAAACAACTGTAGAACGATGTCCTATAGAAGGTTTATAACAACGTAGGACGATTTCCTACTGAAGGTTTATAACAATCGTAGGACAATGTCCTATTGAAGGTTTATAATAACCTAGAACGATGTCATACTGAACGTTCATAACAACTGTAGAACGATGTCCTATTAAAGGTTTATAACAACGTAGGACGATTTCCTACTGAATGTTTATAACAACCGTATGACGATGTCCTATTCAAGGTTTATAATAACGTAGAACGATGGCCTACTGAAGGTTTATAACAACTGTAGAACGGTATTCTGTTGAAAGTTTATAATGACCTTAGGTCTATGTCTTGTTGAAGGTTCGTTAAATGATGTTCTCTGAAAAGGTCCATATCTAACATAAAAGAATGCTATAATAGAAAGTCATTAACTAACGTAGAAAGGTGTCATATTCGAGAGTCAGTAACCACAGTTTAATGATGTCCTGTTCGAACGTCCTTAGCAATCGTAGAACATTGATCATTCGAATGATGTCTCCTTCATGACTGCTATATTGGCTATATTGGCTTTCATCTGTTTATGGAACATTGACTTCTGATGGGTTGCAACACCTTGATTTATTTGTTTAGGATTTCAGTAAAACATACACTAAAATATGTTATATATTGATCAACAAAAAACGAAAGAAAAAGTTAAATTAAAAAAAATAGATTTGTTTATTATGACAAGCAAACGGTGATGCCAAGATCATGTTGATTATCTGCTGTTTATTAACTACAGTTTCAGCACTGTCTAGGCTATTGCTTACCAGTTAAATTGACAATCTGGGCTGGACCGAGTGTGTATTCAGTAAATTATAAAGGTAGCTTTGCAACTAATAATGCTTAATTATAGACGAAAGATTTTGATACTCAAGAAAATTGCCCTCTCTCCCTCCCCCTCTCTCTCTCTCTCTCTCTCTCTCTCTGCATGCATCAAGTGTGAATCTTCCGACAATTTAAATTCCGTAGTCCAAAAAAAATCAATAAGAAGCATAATTAAGTACAATGTAAGGAATATTTTATAAAATACATAAAACCGAGATAAAATGGACATTACCGCAAAACATTCTTTCAATAAAATTTAGAAAACTGATGTAGACTTTTTATTTGCCCTAAGCATCGTTAATGCAGTTTCTAATTTCCTGCTCATAATGATAAAAATCAGCGGAAATATTGAGTTCAAAGAAAAATCTATGAGAAAGGAACTGAAAATTATAGACTGACTACAGGCTGATCATTTATTAAATGAGCAACAGAACAGACAAAGTCTTATGAAGAGGAAAACTCTTTTGTGAAAGTAAATTCCTTGTAAAAATTGTGATTCCCTGTAAATTATCACTTAAAAATTTGAATTTTTTTAGGGACGATTCGTGATTTTCTGGAGGGTTTTGCTGGCTACGTTAAAAAACGCCGTTAATTGTGAGATTAACTATACAAACGTTCATCGTGAAAATTTCCAGCATGTACCGCCATTATGAGAAATCGTATTCATTATTAAAACCTGTATTTTATAAACGAGGATTGAAATAAGTAAAGAGATTTGGATGTCTTCTCCCACAGACTGTTTCTGCAGAATACTGTTAAAGCAAGTCACAGTCAGTTTGAAGGACCAGAGCCGTTTCACTCGCTTGTAAGTCGAGCCAAACTACAAAAACCAAATGCGCCTACAGATCAGGGTCTATGCTATTTATTCTTTTGATTACTCCTAATAATCTGCTCACACCCAGATCTGCCGGCATATGATGAGATAAGAAGTCTTGGTGTAGTTTGCAGTCGGACTCGTCTTACACGCGAGTACATACGGCCCATGAACTCCAGGCAAATTTTCAAATAGGCAGAAAGGATTTACATCGTTTCTTTTGATATTCCAAAGAAAGAATATGTGACTTTGACATATGATTGCGTCCTAGATAGTTATTATAGTATACGTGCATAATTTAATTTTATTTTCTGTATTTAGTGATATTTTAAGCAGCTGTCTTAGATTTATAAATCCCGTGATGTTCATGGTTGCACTCTTGAAAAAATACCTACATTGAAACCGATATTTGAAAAATATGTAACTATTTGTTCATAATAATGAAATTGCAAAGCTGAAAATTATGTAAAAGAAAATTCAAAAACGAAATCCGGCATTCATCTTTTGAAATATATTTCATTCCTCAGGCAGTGCTGGATTTAGGACAAATTAGGACCTGTGCTAGTTAAGTTATGATGCCCCTTACTTGATCGTATTTTTTGGGGGGCCAAGAAGATGTGCCTCCTGGCCAACAGGGGCCCTGTGCTTAAGCACACCTAAGCACATTGGTAAATCCGGTACTGACCTCATGTCATGTTATTGAAACAAAAAAATCCAACTTGAAAATGAACTAAACAAAAATAAATCGGATTGTTAACAACTTTAGTACTCTGTTGACCCAGTAACCCAGCACGCAACGTCTCACAACAAATTCCAGATATAACTACCGCAGGTAACCCTAGTTTACCCTGACAGATATATTTATATTACCTGAACGTAATGAACATTATATCGAGGTAATTATATATTACCTAAATTTGTTTGGGAAATTCTACAGCTCTCTATGAATAAGAAGAGAAAGAGATGATCTCGTTAGGAGATGATAATGATGATTGAAATGTAAGCGAAATTCACTTAATTTAACTTAATGTCACAAAATCAGCTTTATCTGACAGGTATATATGTGTTGATAATAATTAGCAAGTATTTACAAGTACAATATATTACTTTAAGCTTTAAGTTTTATGAATTTTGTAAAGTTTTGACATAATTAATATTATTTCCAAATTGTCAAAAAATAAAGTATGAATTTATCAGGTACTGCACTATCGTTTAGGAATGGGAACTAGTATTTGCGAAATTACTGCACTATCGTTTAGGAATGTTAATTAGTATTTGTGAAATTCACAAAATTGAAAGCAATATATATTTACCTCAAGTTAACGAAGCTTCCCTAGCATGAATCTATATATTATACTATAATAATTCGCACCATCTACAGGCGATTATATAATCGTGATATTTAGTGATTTTTGCGGCAAGTAGTTAGGAATTATTTAAGAGAAAATGAACTTTTTGTCCGATATCTCTATCCCGGCTGCAAATTGTAATTACCTGACAGACAGTCGTATTCAAGTTGAACATCATTTAAAACTTTTGACTTAACTGGATATTGTTTTTTAATTCAAAATTTATTTCCTCATAACACATATGTGCGTATTATATATGATCATGCAGTTTATGATAAAAAGATTGAATGGTTGTTGCTTCTAAAACTTACATTTCTATTCATCAGTTACTTAAATAATGTAATAACATAACATCTCAATCGTCATTCAGAAATTCAAATGAGGGTTATGGGAAGGGTTGTGTGGGGAGATTGGGTGGAATTGTTTTTACTTAGCAAAAGGGTATCTAGTGTCGCCATTGGTGCATAAGATTATATATTATTTCGGTGTAAGCAGATTTTTATTATGTGGTTTCAAATTAAAATGCAATTATGATAGTCTAAATATCACATAAGCACACCCATTTTAAGCAGATTATGAATGCATGCTTTGTAAAGTATATTTTCACCGACCTCTGATTCGTGCTCGTAATCAATTCACAACATTACTTATATTAATCTGGGAAGCATATACAGACGAGGCTTGGGTTTATAAACTTCGGAGAAGCCTGACCCTGTCCTATTTCTACTTACTTTTGATTCTTTATGTGAAATTTAATCTTTAAAAAGTAAATACTCGTGTATATGGTAAAAGGCGATTTCAGATAGTCTTATTGCTATCACATATTTTCTTCGTGGATTGACTGATTTCCTAACTACACCGTTAACTACATTAAATCTGATTGTGTGGTGCATGGAGGAATTTTCGAGATAAGCCTGATTATGGCTGTATATTGGGTGTACCAGCTGAGGCAAAATCGGATTGGAGATATGTAAATTGCAATATGAAAGCGTTTATTTCATAGGTTCGTGCAAAGACGATGTTATGCAAAACTTTTGCTGTTTCCGTTTCATGCAAAATTGGGCCCCACCGTGGAAAATTTTTTAATCTAAAGTGTTGGAATACTTATTTATTCTATGAAAAGAATTGTTAGAGAGTCGTGTTTACGAAAGATAATAAAATTAGCATTACATATTTATTGAGACGATTTGTTCAAATTACAGTTCATTAATGAAGTATTAATTACCTTAAGCTTAAGAAGTCACAGGTAGTTTACAATATTTGCAGGAGTCCTATGTGGCCAAGTGGTTTAAAGTGTTTGCCTTTGCCTATCAATGCAGTCTAATCTCTGCCCGGGTGAGTTCGAGTCTCGGGCTCGGCCAGTTTGGATATGTAAGAATGTTTACCAATAGCTTTCCGTAGTTCGGCTCTTTTTCAGGGTTCTTTCTTCACTGGTTATTCTAGTCACCATATATAGCCTCCCTTGTGCTGATAGGTAGCGGTAAACCGACAAGAGCAACAACAGTATCAACAACAATAAATAGTTGCAAGTATATGTGTAACATATAATGACAACTATGGTGATTTTTTTTCATTCAAAGTTCTCGGGTTCAAACCTGATAACTGTTAACTATTGCAAAGAGATTTTGTATATTTTCTTTGTTTGAATCCCAAAAAATCAAAACTGCGAAGGATTGACAGGATATTGGCATAGCTTCAATTCTCATTGAGATACAAGGCTGTGTTTATGATTGGGATTTTTAACGAAGTTTATGAGGCGCCGTAGCGGACGAATGATGATCCAATCAGAACGTTGCCGTTGAAATGTTAATGTCATATGTCCAGAATTCCAGTTTGACGTGTTATATAAAAAATGCTTGTCCTTAAAGTTCCATTTTCTTTGTCGAGATTTTAGATTGTATCTGTTGAATTAAACAGTAGTGGTTGAAAGTTATATTTTCTATTTCAAGGTTTTAGATCGTTTCGTTTGAATGTGTAAATGTGGTTGAAATTTTAATGCCATACGTCGAGAATTCCTAATTTACGTATTGGTCAAATAGCTTACGCTGAAAGTTCCATTTGATATGTCGAATATTTAGATTTTATCTATTGAATTACACAGCACTGGTTGAAAATCCGATGTCCAATGTCGAGATTTTAGATTGTATATTCTGAATTACAAAGCGGTTGTTGAAATTTTAATGTAATATGTCGAGTTTCAATTTAACTTGCTGAATCACATTGATTGTACAGAAAGTTCCATTTCGTATCTTGAGTGTTTAGATTGTATCTGTTGAATTACACAGCGGTGATTGGACATTTTATTGTGCTTGTCAGAACTGATATTTTTATATGATGAAGTAATGTGTTGGTGTTAAAAGTAACATAATACAATGTCCAATTTAACAATTCAGAATAATGTCAAGTATTACGAAACATCATTCGTGTATTCAGTTATGAGGTGCCATTACATTTCATGCATTTACAGTTTGAAAGTCACAATTTACATGTCTTAAATTGCTATGAATCTCTTCGTTAGAGGTCCCTCTCGTGCACAGACTGCATTATTTTTAAACAAGGAGGCTGCTTCTCGCTGCTGTGAAATTCAACAGATGATATCTAAATACTCGTCAGATGAAATGGAACTTTCAACACAAATAGTTACTGTGAATTAGGGATTTTCGACATAGGATATTGAAATTTCAGCCACTTCTGTGTAATTCAATATATAGACTGTTAAACGTCGACATAGGAAATATAACTTTAAACCTCCATTGTATAATTCAACATAGAAAATATAAAATCTCAATCTTGAAAATGGAAATTTAATAAAATGCAATTTGATCCAACACGGGATATTGGATTTCTTGACATAAGACATCGAAATTTCAAGTACAACTTTTTCATTGAAACAGTTTTTGTCGGCTATAACGTCCCAAAGTAGCTTTAACAATTTTTCAATCATATCCTTACCATGTCTGCAGTGTGGCAGTTTATCGTGATGTCTAGCACTGAGACATAATGCCGCAGACATGTAGCATCATGACCCTCCCAGTCACATTATCGTAACATTTAGGCTTACCATATACGACCTAATTTGGTTCACAAGTTACACTGGATATTTATTTTTCTTCACGTCGATCAATGGATTTTCTCACCGTCTCCTGGAACAAAATTAGTATCAATATTCTATTGTAAACATATAATTTCTCATAAGCCGAGACGTTGACTATAGTGGGTCATAAGGTCAGTACAGTGTAATGCTATGGTCACGTCATCATTTTAAATCTGGTTATAAAAAAGTATCAACACTGCAAAATGTTTGCTTATTGTTAAAGTCAATATTAGCCAGGAATTGCTTAATCAGCATTCATTTTAACAACTGTTGATACTGCTCCAGATGGGAGATGAAATTTCATAGACGTGTTATTGACCTTAAAAGTTTGGACACTCAAATATATATACTCAGACAGTACTGTAATTTTAAAAAATTAATAAATCCATTATGCTGTCATTTTTTTCATTCGTTATCAAAATCGCTACCGTATGTACCTGTGCATAACACTCATCTAAACGCGAACTGGAGGAAGGGGAACAAAGTATAGAACCAAATATGTCAGCAATCTACTTGATTGTGTGTGTGTGTGTGTGTGTGTGTCCTCTATTTAATTTGATATCATTAAAAAGGTACAAAACATTATACCCAAACACTCTGGTAGTATGTGTTAACTGGACATCATAAAATAGCATTGGTATAGACTCAGATCTGCATACACTTTATGTTAGCTGGAAATCATAAAAAGGAACAAAATTGAAGATCCAGATCTGTATGGGCTTTATTTTACCTAAAAATCATAAAACAAATGTCGACACAATACGTCAAAAACATTAAAAAACAAAAACAAAACAAAACAAAAACTACACGCTCATCAACCCGTAAATCACGCTAGTTGGAAATCAGAACAAAGAACACATATAAAGACCCGGATTTGCTGGTACATTATGAGGTAGAAAATAAGGACTTAGGTTGTTCTCTATTTGACATGTGTCGTACACGAACTTTCAAGACAAATCATCTTCGGAAGTGATATGTATGAAAACAAAATCAAACTCGTGGAAATGAAACATCGAAATATCTATTATGAGAACAACTTTCAGTAATCTTCTAGCCCAAGACAGAGACGCAGCTTAAATCAATCAGTGCAAAGAATTAAAAATTACGTGTAGTTATTTTTAGATTTTCTTTCGATTTGTTGCTAAATAAGTACAAAACAATAGAAGAGCAAACTTCCTGTCAGTGAGCAATTGAAAACATCAAAGCGGAAGAGACCCATATGAGCAGAAAAACACATAACAATGAAACCAATTTACGAGCAGTAAATTTTAAATACCGTTATTTTTGCTTTGATGGAATGATATCATATCTTCCAATTAAACTGTAATGCCGAATAATTAAAGAATGTCACACAGGTTAATTAACACCGGAAATATAGACAATAAATATGGTCTTGTAATTTTTTCTAATTTTCCAGCACTGCTCAGCAATGAACTTTGCCTTTTTTCGTTAAATTAGCATTTCCGTATATGAAACTGATACATGTATTAGCATTTGACAATATGTAATTTCTAATCCTATATGCATGAACATTTGTCTCTGCATTTATTGATGCTGCATACATTAACATCTGACTGTATTCACTAATGAATGAAAGTATACTTACGACAAATCAAATTTTATTTAATTTTACAAAGGAAACAGTCCAATTACACACATCTTAGAGTTCTTTAAATGATACAGAACAAGGGATAACATCGATACTAAACAACATGTGTCAACTTGTTGAATGTATCATGGATTTTCACCAGTTTGGTAGTGAAAAGGTGTCTTTATAGGCAGCTAATATGAATTCCATACTGGTAATTTTCCACCTATGAAGGATTCAACATACGCACAACATAAAAGAAAAGCTAATTTATTTACCAAAGCAAATTAAAGTTACGCTGACGACGACGACGATGATTAATGTTGTGCTTGAATCGTGTTTAACACACGAGGTAACATCACTAGCATTATTACAAAGTCATTTTAAAATGTGTGGATACAAAATAGGTTTTTAAAATATGTACGGTCTGTTTGTAGAAACAAAACATTATTACCATTAGTATCATTTCAAAGTCAGAAAACATCTAGATATCTCAAGATGATTACTTTGCTCACTAAAATTGCAGTAACATGACGATCTATCTTGTTTGTTTTATTGATTACTCCTAAAAAATTGTACAGACCCAGATCTACCTGCGCATACTGCGCCAGCATATATGGGGCACCGGCAGATATGGGTCTGTGCAGTTTGCAACTGTAGTCGTGTTATAAACGGGGATATACGATAATTCGATATCCTCGTTAATAGGGGTAATATACTTGGTCTGAATGATGTCATTTATATGTATACTATTTAAACGAGGTTTGTATGGCATGACGAAGAAGCAACGAACAACATCTTGAAGATTTATTTTTTGTTTTCTGTCATCTACTTCCCTATGACATCATCAGTGTCACTCAACCGTTCTACAGTGTTATTGGTAAAATTGTCTTCTTCATCGCACACAATAATGGACTTATCTGACAATCTCCATATATTTACTGCTTACAGGCATCTAAAAGACAACCAATTTGAATTATGAAATGAGTTCCACTGAAATAAAAATGCCATTCGTTGCTGCCGATAATATGTTTCTATCGTAAGCACTGCATATGTATTAATCTCTAAATTATAGCTATCTGTCTGTCTCTTCTGTATGTATGCATGCATGCATGCATGCATGTAGGTGTTGTTTCGAATATGCAATAAAATTGCTTGTGTGTTAGTTTTAAAATTCTTTTTTATTATAATTTTATTTCATTACATTTTATTGTAATAATTATTTTCACGGGATTTCATATTTTTAAAAGTACATTCTGTTTGTACAGAACTAAAAAGTATTTCATTAGCAATATTTTTAGCATTATTTTTAGCTAACCTTCTTTAGACACTTGGTTAAATGAAGTTTAAATGAATTTAACAAGGTCATACATTCATTACTCGCGTGATCACCTTGTGTTATCAACATTTGGGCACATGTTTCTAGTGGCTTAAAATGAGTGACGACGTGACCTATTGCCTTTCTAAAACTGTTTAAGTCAAACTTTTCAAGTGATTTTAATTTAGTCGTAAAAGTACCATCAAGAAATCAGAAGTATTTTCTGCTGTGCCAATTTGGAGTTATTGTTTTATTTAAGAACAATATATATTCTCTGGGAAAAAGGTGCTTCGTAATCAAGCTTTGGACAGAGACATTCAGTGCAAATTATTCCGAGTGCTAAAGCTGGAATATTCTTTTGTGATTCATAAAATTCAACGTGGAACCTTTGACATCATTCGTCTGATGTCATCATCCGCCATCTTTGAACTTCTCTGGAATTCGAAATTGGATTTATTTAGAACATTTTAGTGATACGACTTGTGTATTTCAATACTGTGATTAATTTTTGGATTATTTTTACTGTTTTGAAGGGAAATAAATTATTTTTGTTAAAATTTACAATGCTTGTTGGCTTCACTCTTTTCTTTATTACTTTGAACGAGACGAGATTTGTAACAGTATGTATGTATGTATGTATGTATGTATGTATGTATGTATGTATGTATGTATGTATGTATGTATGTATGTATGTATGTATGTATGTATGTATGTATGTATGTATGTATGTATGTATGTATGTATGGATGGATGGATGGATGCATGCATGTATGTATGTATGTATGTATGTATGTATGTATGTATGTATGTATGTATGTATGTATGTTGTAGCTGTTGTATGGTTTAACGCCATTTTTCAGCACACTATAGGCTATACATGGCGGCCAGTATTAATGGTGGAGGAAGAACCCTGGAAAACCACGGGAAGAACCACCGACCCACGAGAAGCTACTGGCAGGCTTTCTCACTTACCCACATTAACCGAGTGCTTACAGTGTTAAAAGTGTTAGAATTTTCAGATTTAAGTTTTCAAAATTTTTAAAGTGTTAAAAGATTCATTTGCGATTAGATTGTCATTAGGAATTGTCAGAATTTTTTTTACTGGAATTTGAAAATAATCATGTCGCACTTGTATATCACATGTTATGTTCATACCTGCATCGGCATGAAAACATTAGCAAGGGTTTGTAGATTTCCCAATCAAGCCTTCGCTAGGTTATACTCGAACTCACGCAGACAGAGGTGAGACGGCAGTGATCCGTAACGGTCAGCGCTTTAGACCACTAGGGGCCTATGTATGTATGTATGTATGTATGTATGTATGTATGTATGTATGTATGTATGTATGTATGTATGTATGTATGTATGTATGTATGTATGTATGTATGTATGTATGTATGTATGTATGTATGTATGTATGTATGCATGCATGCATGCATGTATGTATGCAATGGAGCCCAGTGAACAAAATAATATAGTTGCAAGTGCATGATATGTCTCGCTATTTTCTCCTGTCCGAGATCTTCTTGAAATTTAATATAAAAGAATTGTTCGAAGCGACAACAGTAATAATTACGACGTCGGTACCAAGACTGGTATTGTCAACAATATGATAATGACATTATCTCATCGACCGAAAGGAAATCGCAGAATGTTTGGACAACATTGAGATTGCTATAACGTTTATCAGACTGATGCAAGACAGATTATGCAAGACTCGTTGACCAGTCTATGAAAAGCCGCTGACAAACCTGCAGATCATATCCAGTATGTCTCGCACCATTTTTGCCTTTGATGCTTTTATCGATACGTTACCCGCTGATATGCCAGCCCGATATTGTGCTGGTGGTGCCGCTATTTAAAGTCTAAACAAAAACTACAACCTTTGATTTGCACGGCGTGGACAGCTTCATAGAGTCTTATTTTCGCTTTCTTTGTGCAATATATCTCAATCATATAATAGTGTATCTAAGCCTAACACACAGTAGTGTTATACCGAAAACCCAACGTCAAAGATACCTTTTGGCATGATTGTAGTGTCGCTAATGGTAAAATCGAGTTGTCGAAATTAACACTGTGAATGTCTGTGATAACCCCTTTGGTGGATGCAAAAATGCATTTGTTGTCGTTGACGCCTCTGTAAGTACACCATTTTTGTCTTTTTTTCACGTTCCTCACAGACCCGACACAACAAGTCGTTCAACAGTTTTCATTGCAAATAAGTTCCCTGCGAGGTGACAGTGCACCAAACCACGCATTCGTTGTGTTTCAAGATATGGCCTGGGTAAATGTCCCACAAGAAAGTAGTGTGATGATATTTAACCGATTAAAGTGTTAGAATTTTCATTTGCGGTTAGATTGTCATTAGGAACTGTCACCATTTTTTTTACTGGAATTTGAAAATAATTATGTGACACTTGTATATCACATGTTATGTTCATATCTGCATCGGCATGAAAACATTAGCAAGGGCTTGTAGATTTCCCAATCAAGCCTTTGCTTTGTTATACTCGATTTGTTACTTGTTGGAGGCCCTACACCTGTCGACATGCACTTTAATGAACGTGTTGTTGATTACTCCACCGGCAGTTACAGATCCAACGAAGTGATTATCTCGGACAAGACTATGCTATTAGAGGGATCAGGTGACCGAATGAGGACCATTGGTGTGGCTGTGGAAAACTAACAAAGATTTCTCAGAATTGAACAGAACGATTAGAAAGTAATGTCATATCATGAAGTTAAAATTGGTCTTGTTAAAAGCAGCTTTCGAAAATAAAGAGCGCAATATACACTACACTTCTTTTTGGAGGTAGACAGTAAACGACACTACTTCTTTTTTTGTTTGTTACCAAAAAAATCACATCAAGCCTTTTTGATCCTTCACGCCATACTTTAACTTTAAATACTTTTTTGTGTGGTGATACAATGCTTCCATTCGATGGCTGTAAATAATGGTATTGAAAAGTCACTGCATACGTTTCTTGTGTATTAAATCGTAGTGCTTTAAAAGAAAATCGAATGTAAAGTTAATTACTTTCTTTACAAAGCATTAAAACTTATGATATTGAAAATTGAAGCACGATTATTCCAAAATTGCATATTTTATTTTTATATTATTTGTTTCAGTTTTGTATCTATTTAACCTTCTAGTAGAATTTCCTGAGTTTAGTATATACTTATTAATTTCCTGAGTTTAGTATATACTTATTAATTTCCTGAGTTTAGTATATACCTATTTCGTATGTAGCTTTTCAATATCCTTAGGTTGTTTAAACTTGAAAATTTCAGTGTCTGTCAGATAAATCGATTTTCGGATACGCAGTCGAATAAAAAATGCATAATTGTTCTAACATGGTGCCAGACTGGTGACTTGAATCGGATTTCAATGAACAAACTCATCTTTCATTTCAACGATTATACTCAAGAAACCCGTCTGGTTTACTACCTGCCTATCGCAGAAAAAAAATCTTGCTCCTCGTACATTATAGTTGTGCAAAGATTTGTATTAAATTTTCAGTTATGACGGTGCTTATAGCAATGAGTTTTACGTGCACATTTTATAAATGCTACCCTTAATTTTTTATTATTCTGTACTGACTTTGTGATGTGTCGAATTTTGAAAATCTTAGAAGCTTTGTTTAAAGGAATTGTATCAAAGTCAATTTAATTGAAGTAGAAAGGGTTAGAGATAGTTAGATGATTATTTTTCATTTCATCTCTGAACGTCAAAAGGGAATTCGTTCTAGCCGAAGTAACATGACCGAGTCAGATGCTATGGTACAAGAGAATGACATAAGACCTTTCCCCAAAATCGGCAGGGTTAAAGGCGGCATCTGGCTATAGATGATAGCTCAAAGTAAATGATTAATTACGGCATGAGTACTTGTTTAGTTTTCTTGTCAATCCAAAAATTCTACGGAACAGGTTTAGGAAATAGTCTATTCCGATTGGTTAATATGGATTTATGGGCGTAACTCGGTAAGAAATTAAAGGTTTCACTTTAGGGAAATTCTTTAGTCTTCGATCTTTCGCAAGGAAAGTTAGTACGACTCCGAATTCGTAAAAAGTACGTTTTCGTATTGAGTAAGGGGCCGGATAGTTCTCTCAGTTAGGAGACGGCCTATACGTGAGGTTCATGGAAACGAATAAAGAAACGGCAAAAAGGAAACAGCTTTCCTGGATTTACATGAGGAATCCCTGAACAATCATAGGACGAGAACAAGATCTACGCAGAAATCTAAGTCCAGAGACGAGTGTTAAGTCAGAGTTCGACGGACAAGAGTAAAACGAAAAGCTAGACAAAGATCGACAGAGCAGGGACGAACGGAAGTCTTGATTTCTGCATAAATTAGGTGATGAAGTCTCTCATCGTTACACTCAAAGGTCACATCCCATTGGCAATGATGATAGCAATTTAACGTGAAAGTAATTTTATATTTAAAGAAATTTGTATTGTGTTTTATTTGAGTACATGTTAGTACCATTCTTTCCTTCTTTGTAACTAAGTCATTGATTTCTTTTCATTTTAAATTCTGTTTATAAACTGATTAAATTTTATATTTGTTCATTGAAAGGGGGCTCGTAGTGTTTATTTCTTCAATATACCCGTTCAGTGATCTGCATTCTTCTTTCTATCTATCCACACTGGGTAAACTACACCGCAGAGGTCATTCCCTAGCAACGAACCGTAGTGAAAGAGGTTGATGTGTTTTGCACGTCGCCAATCTGTCACAGACTTTAAAATTGACTTTTAAGTTATTAAAGTGTCGAAGGTATGTGCTGTAAATTTAATCTTATCAGCAAAACTGCTGACATGTGATTGGTCAGTTCTTATGTGTGGCAGACAAGTGGGTACAGTGGGTTTGATGTAAATTAGATTCCAAACTACTAGTAGTTCATAAACACAAGACAAAAGATAATTATCTTAAATTATGGGTTTTGGAGAGGGAAAAACGCTATTTAAAAACCTTTATATTGCAGAGAAAGTAATGGAAAATAAAATAACTATGCTGATTAATTTTCAATTAAAATTTGCCTATTGATTAATTTTATTCCTTTTGTCAATATATAGTTACCTTATCGTCTTTTATTATATTCTGATTTAGATACAGTACTTCTGTATTATTGACTTTGATATCACGTAACCTTTTCGACTTATATTGTTAATCAATATGCACAATATCTATCCACTAAGTAGCATCTATTGTCCATTAAATCAATGCTCTGCATGTTTATCCAAATGATAATTTATAGATGGCTTTGACCCTTGCAATTTAGTCTCAAAATGGTATTAGTGAATATAACATTGATACATGTTACCCTTTAAACATATTGCCCTTTAATAACGTGTTATTTAGCAATCAATATAAACGGTATACATCCACTAAGAATCATATTTGTCCATCAAATCAATATGCATGATTGACAAACTCTTACTAAAAAGATGCTTTTGACCTTTGCGTGTAGCTCGTGGCTATTTGTTCCTGGAGAATGATTTTTGCAAAACTATAAAATTTAATAGGTGCTCGTACATTATTCTTCGTCTTAGACTGTGCCATTTATTTTAACTCTTTGTTTTCTTTACATCAATACATTTTAAATCACTGTACAAGAAAAGGATTGGTAAGCATAAGGTATTGTAGTAAGCTATCCAAGTTGGTTTGAAACAGCCTGCAAATAACTCCAATTAGATGGGTCAGAAGATTTTTATGTTATTTTTGTTATCTGCGAAATCAGGTTTACGTAAAATATGCAGAACCATGTAAGTTTGTTTCCGCTGATTAAATGTATGGAAAAAGAATATTCAAACGTATCAATTTAGTTAGGACTGATGAATGGAATGTAAAATGCAATAAAGGTCTGAAAACTCAGAAATAATGAATTTATTTTGATTGGTAGATAGGAATATATCAAACGATTGTGTGGGTAAAGACAAAGAACATTATTGAAATGAAATATATTTTTAAAGTAGGAGGGTAAAAGGTCGGAAAGTTTGCGTTTTCTATAAATGTTTTGAAGAATACGCATGCAAGTTTTATCATTGGTTTAATTTCACTCAAAGTCGGTATAAGGTAGATTAATGTTCTGAGTCTCACTGTAACAATAAAAAATACATTTAAACATTTATCTCTTTAAGACTGTAATTTGTCACTGCATTCGATATCTTGATGGCACAGCCATTATTTAGTGTTATTTCGGCGTTTTACATAGTGACAAAAATTTATCTAGTGTTGCTTTTGGTTGACATCATGCAATGCAAAACATGCTCAAAATTCGTAGTTTTGCAACCCAGTTTTCGTCGTATAAATATTGATGTCATCATAAATATGTATCGGCGTCAAGCAATAATAATAAGATCAACATGCAATAGGAATAGTTTTGGTTTGGTTTGGTGCTTTACGACACAACAACACATGTAGGTGATTTGGTGCCGAGACAGTTGGAGCAAAGTTCTTGTCCAAGGATACACCACTCACACCACGGTAATTGGCCCAGACTGGTTGGATAAACAGAAATAGCACTACACAATACAACTTTAAATAAGTTATATAGCAGGTGACATAGCAAAGATATAAAACAACCATGATACAAACACATACTAGCATTTATGACTAAGTTAGTACATTACAAAAATATCCAACATATTAAAGCACCTAAAACAGCAACACTACAACATACACTAGAACTTTTGTTGAAAATTGCAAAAATACTACACCATTGACAACAGCAATAATGAAACAGAACACCCCACGTGTACTTTTATCAAGAACCAAATAATCGCTACATAACATTTCAGGTTAGAAGCATCGATGTTTTACAAAATATTGAAGAATAAAAAGACATATGTTAATCGACAAAGAATGATAAATACGAGTTATTAGAAACTTTATTTCGATTTGGAAACATAATAACACAAGCTATTCACCGAATTTTCCAAGCTTCTATAATAAATGAAACTTGAAGTACTAAGGATAAAGTTCTGACATGTATCAGTGGTTAGAGATTTAACAGGGCAAAAAAAGGATAATGTTAAGTACTTATTAAATCCTGGGGTTAGTTTTTATTGTTAAAGAAACAAAGTATGTAGTTGAAGAGAAAGCAAAAAAATGTGAATTTCATTAGAAAACAATTATTAACATTCTTACGATCCACAATAAATTATAGTATGTGATAGTGTCTGATAAAAAATAATTCTATCTTTCTTTTAAATGCAGAAATTATATACATTATTGAATATAGTAAATATATCTTGATATCTGAGAGGGCTCACGTGCATAGTTTTACCTAAAATATATGGACAGCATTTCATTTCAGTTCCATAATGTTAAATAGAAAACCCCTTCACTAACCTAATTTATCGCAAAAAAAAAAAACACAGCAGCACCAGCCTCGGCGAAACCAACAGAGATATAATTTGGCAGATGTGTTGAAATATAATTTGTAAGTTTGCGCGTAATTTCCGTGCGTACGATATTTCATCAAAATTGCATTTAGGTGTGCTTTCATAGTTTTTAAAAGCATCGTTGTAAACTCGGTTTTAATGTCGTATGTTTTAAAATTAAAGCGCTATTAGCAACATGACCAATAATGACGAACATGAGTTTGAGAGATGAGTTATGTAGTATAGGTGGGATAGTCTAATTCACTGAAAATCATAAAAGCTGACTAGTCTATTAAATTTCAGAACTTTCACGAATGAACTGCTTAAGTAGTCAATGGGAAATCGTAAAGATATGTGACACCCGATTATTTCCCTGACTATATATGTGTTGTGATGTGATTATGATTTTCAACGTAGCTTTAACAATTTTTCAGCCATATCGCCATGATGTCTGCAGTGTGGCAGTTTATAAAGATGCCTAGCGCTGGGGAATTATGCTGCAGACAAATAGCATCATGCTCATCCTAGTCACATTATCCTGACACCAGGCCGACAATATATATATATATATATATATATATATATATATATATATATATATATATATATATATATATATATATATATATATATATACACACGCTCGGATCAGCAGTCGTTTTATACTAACTGGAAATCAAAGAAATAAATGCGTATACACAGATAAACCGGCGTTCTATCATTACTACATAACGAGATAAACTGGCGTTCCATTATTACTACATATGAGATAACACGGCATTCCGTTATTTCTATATATGAGATAAATCGGCGTTCCATTATTACTACATATGAGGATACAATAATCAGCACACCAAGATGTGCTAGATGAAAGTCATAAAAATATACAAAATTTAGGTCTCAAACCTGAAGGTGCTTTGTGTTAGCTGGAATTAATTTAAAGGAACAAAATTGTTGACCAAAAGCTGCTGACACTTTATGCTAGCAAGAAATCGTTCAAAGGAAGCACATATACAGACTCCTATATATACTAGCTGGAAGTTATAATATGGAACCCATTTTCATAACCAGATCTGCCTGAGTATTAAATTACAGAAGATCAGTGTCTATGCTATTCTTTGTTTGACGCTCATATTACACGAACACAAACGGCAAATAATCATAAATACGAACAAATATGAAATTAAACTCAAGCGATGAAGCTGTGATATGGAAGGGTGTATTGTGTCTGTCAGCGGCAACCAGGTAATCACCTAGCTCAAGATAGATCGCCTCCAGATTGCATCATATTGTGCTTTGTTAGTTTTCAATAACGTTGTTGTAAATGTCTGTTTTAATGTCGTTTGTAACCTAAACAGGATCCTTATTTTAAACTAATTAGTTGGTCTAAGAGATATTATTTCAGACACGCTATATGCACAATACTGAAAAACATAGATGAAACCTGAATTATTGTCCAGTAAGGTGGGATTATATGTTACAGTATTTGTATGGGAAAATATGAACGAGGGTTCCAAAAAGTATTTTCCAGAAAAAAAGAGTTCGTAATTTCCCATATGACATAATAAGGCTATAAATAACTTTGTTTTGTCTTGAATCTATTTTTCACCTTATTCGTTGTACCGGCGTACAACGTTACCTGGGGTGAATCACTCTGCTCCAGGTAAAGTGATTGTGAAATTAAATGCTGGCGGAAAGTCACCTAAAAGCATTTATTACATGAACATTTGACTATGACTATTATTCACTCCTATGGATTTAAGCTTGATACATTGCGAACTGAGACACAAGTCATTTTTATTTTGTCAGTGGTGGGCGAACTTTCCACCATCGTCTCAGGCCATAGGGGTAAAAGACAAAGTTTTATTTGATTTGTGAAACATTTTCTTGGTTTTGTGTGTTGTGTCGAGTGATAAAGCTTTGATACACTGCTTGCTTTGTTTTATTACCATTTTAGTAATAAATACTTTGGTTTCGTTTTAGCCTATTGTAGATTTTGGGAGCTATTGTATCTTATTGGATCCTATTGTAGCCTGTTGGAAGCTTTTGGGCATTAGTGGACACTTTAGTGGTCAGTTTATCAAGTGAATTCCAGTTTACACTGATGCGTGTTCTTCTATTTGTGTTCATCTATTTGTGTATTTAGTTGAACGCAGTATTGTTTAGTGAAAACAATAGTAATAACATTATGATATGAGTATTGCTCATTTTTCTTTGTTTCAAAAGATTTCGTGAATCTCAAAGAATAATGTGTACAAGAGATTAAGTGAATCTCATTTTTCAATTTTTATTTTTCATAATACATGGTATATTTGTTTTAGGCTAAAGGCCAATGAATCATATTTTTGAATTTTTTTCTTTATCACTTCATGAGTGTATGTAGGATAAATTGCATCAATTGTATGATAGTAGTGTGAAAATTAATGTATTTGTTTTATATTCACATACAATCATATATATATATATATATATATATATATATATATATATATATATATATATATATATATATATATATATATATATATATAATTAGTATTTCAGTTTATAAATTCCAATCATTCATCGCTTTGTGTTTGTTATTCCTTTAGTCCAGATTGAGAAATCCCACTCTATTTCAATTATGACACCATTGTAGCAGAATTGAAACCCAGTGGGATTTCTGTTTGGAAGATAATTACTAGCATCTTGACTAATTTCTAAGGAGAATACCAAAGTCACGTGCACTATTTAATATAGGGACTGAAGTTAAATGGATTAAATGTACTTCTCACAATGGAAGACCAACCTAATTACATCTCTTCAAAGCGAAGATTGAGTGGTATACTCTGTTCACCAGTGCAGGACGACTGTATTTATTGTTTGGCAACTCTGTCGTTCTTGATATGGATTTAAACGTTTAATGTTTAATTTATGTGAATTAGTAAGAATATTTTAGTAAAGGGTACTGAAAAAATGAATTTATGGTACATTATATCCTAGTCAAAAGTAAGCTAGAAAATTCTTGTAACTCGTACGGACAGTTACACAAATTACTAGATAGTTATAACCGGCGAAATCAGCAAAAAGACGGAAGGAAAGAAAATAGAAAAGACTAAAATATTATTTTTTTTAAAAATGCCAACCTGTGCTGGCTTAATCTCGTTGATTGAAAGAGAAATTATATAAAAAAAACATTTAGTATTTGCCATGATACTTAAGCAGTAACCATCATTATTACCAGAATAAATTATAACATCGCGTTCAACAAATTTGATATTACCTATCCGTATAAATTTCATAGCCATGACCATGTACCATTCCAACCTCGATAATAGAAACTGTTTAATTTCCATAGTATGCCATTTAATTTGTGTCACCTTTTTCTTTTGCTCTCAACAACTTTGAAACTTGCCAAAATTATTCTCAAGCTTAAATCTAGACACAGACTATTCTGTCAAGCTTTTAGCTATTTCAACGCAGATTACCTATGAAAAGGATATAAAACTTTATATTTTGGGATAAAGAAGGTCCTCAGCTGGAATTCTCGACGTTAAGGCAGAAAACGTTCTATTGCTAATTTTGACTGGTAAAAATCGTCATATTAATCAAAGAGCAATCTTGGTAAAAATGGATCGATTGCAGTTTCAAACTGTAAAAGCCTGAGCCTATTTACAGAAATTAATAAAGAACAGAATAAGCCTACTTTCAAAGTAGCTGAAGATGACATTAGACTGTTCATGTGTTTTAGACAGAAATGGAACCAGACTGTGTACGTAAGGTATTCATTTCCCAGTATCAATGCTTGACACTTATGTCCTTCCCACTGAAATACGCAAGGCATTGTTTGCGGTCGATGTGACATATTCTGGTATGAAACATGATGTCTTTTATTACTAGCTAGAAACACTGAAGTATGAACGAGAATTAACTGTATGGGTTCCTTTACACGATTTCCTTGACACGGCCAGAAATGCTTGAAATAAATCTAAGAAAATAGAACACATAAATTTGGTTTTATCTTGATGAGATCTGTCTTCATACTAGTGCATAACGCAGAACACGTAAGCTAAAGGCCAGCCAATTCAACAGAAGAGCTCAAAAGTATTGAAGCACTCGGATGAGCAGGTGCGCCATGGCAAGTTTATTTGGGAAGTTCACAATAAATAACTGATACAAAAAGAAGCACAAAGAAGACATACTTAGACAGATATGATTGCCTCCTTCTCCCGTCAGGCGAATTTCCTTTAAATAAACGTTGTGCTTATCATATAACAATTCACAATTTTGCCCTGTGATACCTGAAAATGTCTTGAACGTATTCATTACATAACAGTTTCCCTTTTGTCTGGTTTTAGTTTTTGAAACTTAAACATGACTGAAAAAAAATGTAGCGCATTATTCTCTTCTAGTGTCACATGTTAAAGAAACTTCGCGTTTACAAGATTGTCTCAATATGCAAGTGATAAAATTGCATAAACTTGTTTCTTCTCCTTAGATTGTATCTTCAATAAAAATCGAAAAAAATAAACAATATTAAGTAATTCATTTATATTTAAAGAGAAAACCGACAAGGCAGTGAGATAAATACAATCAATCTTTAAGATATGAACTGAATGTAGCACTCTAATTTGAACGGAACAGTGGAATTAAAAATAAAATCAATAGCATGTGGTAACCATAACGATTGTCATCGGGGCGGCAGGCTGCAAATATACAACAGGCGCCTTTACGAGTGCTATATACAGATCGGGCATTAAGTATGTCTCTTAAATATTTTAAACATTATCGACTTCTGGTATTCACATTCTTTTTTATTGTCTGATACTGGCCGGCAACTCAGCACGTGAAGACATCGACCGTTATATGAGGCCAAAATGTAAAGAAGGCCTTGCTACAAACATGTTGTATTTACCTAACCTACGATAAAGTCATACATTAGGAGCGTCTTCAAATATAGGGCAATAAGTTTATTTTCGAAGGCATGACATATAAAGTTTATATCCACCTGAACGTAAATACCCAATTTTCAATATTTTGCCTTCTTTCTAAAATCTTTAATATACTACCAGCTTATGTAGGTTCCATGAGATAAGAGATCGTATATTTATGCCGAGTTAAATATTTTTTCCCAAAGGGATTTAAAAGACTATAGTGAACTATGGTAAGCCAGTAAGTATTTGTATAGTTTGAAAAGGGAACGTATTGAATATCTAATAAGTGCTATTTAGCTGTTATATAAATTTAGTGTTTAATGAAATGTATCAAATCCCTATTCGTAGTCGTAAATAATCAAGCGAGGAAAGTCGCCTTACTCGATGAGATACTGTTTGTTCCCCGTGTCTTGCTTGATATTGGTATGAGTCTATATTCTTAATATAATTAAAAGAAGCACTAAATCAACAAGATGAGTAATAATTCTATAAATAAATTCTATCCTATTCATTAAATTCAGAAACAAGAGGAACTCAAAGCATCGTGAATTAAATCCCAAATAATTATAATAAGTCTATCACAAGTCCAAAAATGTATACTTTTCTGAGCGTCTTGAATGTACTGATGTACCAATAGCATTAAATGACCACATGTGCCAACAGTCGAAATGTATCGGTAATGATATACCGCTCAGGTGGCCTAGTGGTTAGAGCGTCCGTCTCGAATGCGGGAGGTCGTGGGTTGAAACCCCGGCTGAGTCATGCTAAAGACTTAAAAAAATGGTACTAACATCTGCCTCGCTTGACGCTCAGTATTTTGTGGCTAGTGTTAGGACTAGTTCGCCTGGTAATGTGACTGGGTTGGGCATCATGCAACATGTCTGCGCCCCAGTGCTAGACATCACTATAAACTGTCACACTGCGGGCATCGTTTTGATATGACTGAAAAATTGTTAAAGTTTCGTTTAAAATCTTAATCACACAGACACACACTAATCACACAGACACACACACACACACACACATTCGTAATGATATATTCCAGAATATCCAAAAATGAATTCAAAATAATCACATATTAGTGTTTGAGTCCAAAATAGGGGCTTCGAGTGGCCGAGTGGTCTAAAGCGCTCACTGTTATGGATCACTGCCATCTCACTTCTCTTTGCGTGGGTTCGAGTCTCAGGCACGTGGGAACGTGGGTAAGTGAGAAAACCTGCCAGTAGCTTCTCGTGGGTCTCAGTCCAAAATGTAAATGGACACTTTGTAATTCCAGTGAATAATTTAAAAACACATTTCTATTCAAATTATAACTGAACACAACTAAAATGATTCCACTGATACTGATATTAAAATAGTAATAAATAGCGATAATCAGTATGGAATGTTTCTACGCCGCTAGAAGAAAAGGATCACGTGACCCAGTCAGGTGATCTGTTTTGCGTCGTGCTAGGGATGGAATCTCACGTTATCATAGTAATTTGGCCAGTCTCGCTTGATACTTTTGGAGCTCATGGGAGTTTTTGTTGTGACCATTTTGAGTTGAATTTTTATTTAAATTCAATTTAAAATATTTTTTCCCGTGAAAACTAATAGAGTTCACCAGAATTCTTGGATAAAGACATTTACAGAAAATTATTCGGAATTCCAAACAGCAATATTATTCTTAGTGATTTAACAAGGAACGTTAAACATCAGGACAAAAAAGGTTATCGAGGACGTATGTATACAATCTTGGAACATCATCAGGATTCAAACTGGATTCACTTAGGACTTTTAATTTGTAGGGTATATTTATTAATTCCAGACTTAAAAAAAAATTGGGATTAGATTCATAAACTATAAGTCCTTTTTCTTATTTTTACCTTGTTTTCTAGGGAAAAAATTATTTAGTTAAATTTAATAAAGCTCGTTGGCTTCACTCTTTTCTTTGTTCCTTTTGTATTAGCCTAGACACGTAACAATGTAGATTCGTTTAGTCAACGTTTCAAATATCAGGGTATTATTGTATGCCTTGATATTGTTATGAAAGAGAATTACCTTTTGTAAGGTATTTTATGTGTCCATAAGTAAAACAACAGAAACCTAAGAATTTGTATTAAAACATTAGATACCTAATATATCACACACTCGCCGTACATTGAAATAAAACATTTGAAAACGGTTTTTTATCGTATACAATAAACGTTTTGATTAAACATTGAAAAATACAAACATCTTTCTCGTTCATGTGAAGGAAAATATCTCTTGCAAATTTTTACCATCTTATTCGAATGGCTTCACCTCAGTAATTTTCAGAAATCAATTGATAACGTGCGAATTAGGCTACAGTCCGAGCATTCGACTTATGATAATTATCTTGCGAATATTCGAAAAGAAAATTTGTGTTCGAAATACTCATTTGTTCACCCAGCGACTTTTACAGCATTTTATAAAAGAAACAAACAGGGCGATATTGTTAACTTTGCACCGTTGAATTAATTAGTTTGCAACCGAACAACTAAAACCCTCTTTTGCACCTGAAATTCAAAATCCGACTCGCAAGATAATCTTGTCACAATGCTCCAATGCGTGCTCTTTCTAATCATGATCCTCTTGAAAAGATATCGTGTACATCGGCAAATTGACGAAGAATGTCCTAATAGTGGTCATGCTTATCAAAATCAAAACAGCTTTTACGTGTCAATCAGTCATGCCTATCACAATCGAAACAGCTTTTACGTATCAATCAGTCTTATATATCAAAATCAAAACAGCTTTTACGCATTAATCAGTCATACATATAAAATTCGAAACAGCTTTTACAAATCAGTCATATATATATATGTGTGTGTGTGTGTGTGTGTGTAAACATCTTTTACGTATGAATCAGTCATACATATCAAAGTTAAGAAAGGTTTTACGTATCGATCAATCAAAGCCAATAAATTTAAAACTATTGGCTTACATTCGCTCTGTTAGGAAAAGCAGTATTCAATCCCGCAAACCTCTGCCAATTCCTACCTCAGTCAATTTATCTCGGAAAGTTAACTCCTGTATAGCTTTGTTTTTGGTCTTGCATTCAAGTTATGATGTTATGAAACAGTTATGGGATTATCTCAATCCTGATAATCAGATGCAATAATTGTCTTTATTTTCGTAAAAGTCAGTAATGCAGATATCAGCTTCCTGCCGAAAAGATGCACATGGGTTAAAAATTGATATGATTTGGGAGCAGTAATTCAAGTTGTGTTGATCGGGAGTTTGCTGCAAGAATTAAGCTCGTTGCTACAAAATGTTTGCTGTACATAATTACGAAACCTAACTTATCAGAATATATTCCAGTTTCTGCAGTGATCATTTCACTTTTTCATTTCCATGCCTTTTTGAAAATGACTTAAATCGTTGCCAGTAATCTCTTTTCACCCATGAAACATAATAGACTACTCCCAAATTTGGTTGAGGCTAGAAACTAGCTCCAAGATAGATTTTCCTGTTAGAGGTTACTTTCAAATGTTAACAGAAGCCACAAGGCAATTTCACACCTGTTGCAATGCATATTACAAATAAGATGACGTAAATGTCTGCGCAAAAGTTGAAACAATTAGGTCTGAATATGATTTTCATATGGCTTAGCCAAAATAGCAATGTCTAATTTGGGAATTTTACAGTCAGTCAAAAATCAGTCTCATCACACGTATGAGGTATGACTATGTACGAGATTGAAGAGAAACAGAGAAAATAGCTTCTACATTCATTTGTTGTATCCTTCCAACCCCAAAACGGTATACTCAAGACCTCCACAATGCCACTTAACTGAATTTAATTGACTTAGTTGACAGTGCTTTTCAGTGAATTTTTGAATAGGACAATGTGGTATTCGTTACAGCCGTGTGAAGACTATCATTCTTTTAGAAGACTCCTCTATTAATTCATTATGAAAGGAATCAATTCGAAATTTTGAATCAGGAGTAGATGAAAGTGGCCAGGTATACGCCATACATTTTCTATGTCTTCACAACATTTCTTAGTGTTTTTCTTATTCAACGTTTGTTCAAGATTTATTTTTATATCTAATATTAGTATCAGAATTTGATAATTTTGATAACAATGATTTTTGCAATCTTTCAGTCGAAAGATTCACCATGAACAAAATAAAATTATTCCATTTTATTCAAAAAAGTTAATGTTAAACAAATGATCTGTTCGTTTCAATCTTTTATTATTGCATTTGGTTGGAATAATTTTGGGGTATGAACAATACATTCACTTTGGTCATAGGACTCGGCTCGAATTGAAGTCATCGAAGTGAAATACTTGTATCATTTCAAATTACTACAAGCGACATAATGATACTGAAAGCTCAAGCGTTAAAGCCACTTTGGCTATTGTGGATAAAACGCGCCGAGTATTGATGTTTATATTGCGTGGTTTACTTTAAAATATTAATGATACAGAGCATTGGACGTTTTGAACTTGATAAAGTTCCTATATTAAGTCGTTTACTTAACGAGTTCTTGATAACTCGTATTGTTAAGTCTACTGGTGCTTAGTGGTAGTTCTTGATGCTGAATGCTGCAACAGAAACTGGAGTTTAGTATCGAAATGTACCTAATGCTTTCCTGTGTAACAAGGCGTGATAAACGGACATTCTTAGAATAGCATAGCTCAGCTAGATGCATAACAACAACGAATCATTTTTTTTCTTCATGTAGAAGCAATACAATAATTAGCAACTATTCGTGGAAAATTATCGATGACCTGTATAAATTATAGCATGACTAGTGGTCAGAAACATTTATTTTATATTAAATACCATAATAAAAATGTGAAAAATTTGGTGTAAATAATTACCGGAAAAATTAATGTACGTTTCAATAAGAAACCCAGCTATGGGTTAACTGAATGATTTAGTAGAACTTGAACCTAAAATCATTTCGCTGTCTCTTGCACGGATAAATTGGAAGATCTCACCAACCTGTGTTTTCATTATGGGCACCTAGAAGGGATTTTTTTTAAAAGTAAGACTCAGAAATCATTTCCATCATTTTACAGGTTTCCTCTTAGACAGATCATTCATACAATGGCAGCCAATCTTACCACGAAATGTAACTTCGCCAAACATTAGTATTACGGTCAATGGGAAAATTTGTGTCTGTGCCGTTATAGCAAGACCCCGATAAAATATACGCAACACAACACGTTTCCTAACCCGTTTGATCAACCAGCTAGGATGAGTTTGTTTGCAACGTTGCGAATAAGTTGTCTGACGTGCGTATGAAATGTTTTAACTCTCAGTACCGATTTTCAGTCACGCTGGGTTTTTCTTATTAAGAAAATATCATCCTGGGACAGGCTGATAAAATGATGCTTTGCACTTTCGAATCACTGCAATTTACACGTGCCTCAGATATATATGTTGTCCTCGAATCAAGAACATAAATTATAATTCACAATTCTCGACTTTTAAAGTGGAACTAGATGAGCGAAATTGTCAAAGGTTAAGGAAGATGACTATTCAGCTTTCATACTAAGGTTTGTGGCAAAAATGGAATGTATCTACAGAGACAGTACGAGATCCTTAAACGAGGGTACATGATCGCCATCTGTTGAGTTTGAATTTTGCTTCTGTAACTTGGCAATTCATTTATGGTAATTTTGCTCTGATGTTTCCATTTTTTTCGTTCATTTACTCAAATTTTTAACTGATTTATTAAGTCTGCAGATGCCTCGGCGTCGGGTACACTGTCATTAATGATCATATAAATATTTTCCTTTGAAACTGGTGAAATATTTAATTTGGAATTTTACTAACTCCAAAAGAGATCACTTGTAAAATAAACCGAAGTCTTTGAAGAATAAGTGGGTTCTAATATTTATTTTCTCTTTTCTGTACTTATCAGAGCACACACACAAACACACACACACACATATATATATATATATATATATATATATATATATATATATATATATATATATATATATATATATATATATATATATATATATATATATATATATATATATATATATATATGTGTGTGTGTGTGTATGTGTGTGTGTGTGTGTTATATAAACAGTTGCCTAATATAAATTGTTAGGGAAAATGGCAAATTATATCGATTTGCGGTAGACATATTCAATGGCGTTAAACAAAAGAAACTCAGCTGGTTTGAATATTTTATATCGACTATGAGCATATTTAACGATCCAAGATTACATCAATTTTTTCGGAGTCATGTTGCAGTTTGTGTTGAAATTCCTTGAGCATATGATCAAAATTACTCGAATATGAACCAAACTACTTCATCTTGCATAGATCAAGAAGTTTTAAAGGGAGTCTTTTATTCTTGTATAGAAAATTTATCTATATCATTGCATCGGGCTAGGAAACTGATATAAATACATTGATATTTTGAAAATAGTAACTGTGAAATAAATGCACATTTGCTGAAGGTTTAAACTCAAAATGTTTTCTACTACAATGTTTATTATGCAAGTTATTATGTCATTCTAAGTTAGTGACAAACAGGGAATCAGCCTATCTGTGGCAATATATTAGACTTGGAAGAAGCCTGTTTGTGGTGGTATATTAAATACCGTATTTAAAATGATAAAGGTCTCTTGCTGGCTGGAAATAATTACAGGAAAATAACAAAAGTAGCGTCATTTTAGAAGAAAAATTTCATTTATGGGTAAATTGTACCCAGTAGTAGGCTTGAACCTCGAACTCTTTTCATGTTATCTCAGTCGCTGCACAGGTATTAATGTAAACGGGGAGATTCTACTTGGCCGTATTTGTTCTACAGTGGGCACCTCTTAGCGGATTATGCTCAAAAAAGGAACCACACTGTACATCACTTCAATTGATTTTAAAGATATTTGGATCACACATGATATAACATTAATGTTCTTTGATAGATTGTTCATAGAAAATAAGCGTGATATGCCGGTCTTAATACAAAAATACAGTTATTTGTCCTGTTATTCACATTACTGCCTATATGAACTGAATTCGTTGTCTGTGCCCAGATAGTGTGCATAATTGATACTTTAAATGTCCAGACATTTCCTTTCAGCTACAACTAACAAACGACTTATTTCGATAGTCTGCAATCTACTGATGAAATATGATAAATTTGCACGATATTTTCCTGTAGACTTTCCTTTACTTTTAAGAAGATTCCAGTGAAATGAGGTCGGTGAAAGAAACTTGTAGAGCATTATGACATTGATGGCAATTAAAGAAGACTTCTAGAGTTTCCAGCACTGTGATAGCGCTTAAGAGAGACTTCTAGAGCTTTAAAGCATTGATGGCAATGAAAATAGACTTCCAGAGTTTCTAACATTGTGATGGCGATGAAAAGAGACTTCGAGTTTCTAACATTGTGATTATAAGGAAGAGACACTTCTAGAGTTTCTAACATTGCGATTTCGATGAAAGGAAACTTCTAGAGTTTCTAACATTGTGATTGCGATAAAAAGAGACCTCTAGAGTTTCTAACATTGCGATTGCGATGAAAAGAGACTTCTAGAGTTTTTAACATTGTGATTGCGATGAAAATAGACTTTTAGAGTTTCAGTTATTGAGATGGCGATAAAAAAGACTTATAGAGTTTTTAACTTTATGATGGCGATGAAGATAGACTTCTTGAGCTTTATATCATTGATGGCAATGAAAATATACCTGTAAGGGTACTGAAAAGATATTTTTCAAGTTTCCAGGACTGTGATGGTGATGAAAAGATACTAGAGCTTTCCAGCAATGTGATAACAATTAGAATATACTTCTAGAACTTTCCAGCATTGTGATAGCAATGTAATGAGACTTCTAGAGTTTTCCAGCATTGTGATGGCAATGAAAATAGACTTCTAGAGTATGGCAATGGAAAAAGACTTCTAGATCTTTATTGCATTGTGAGTCAATGAAAAGAGACTTATATAGTTTTCCAGCATTGTGATGGCAATGAAAAGAGACTTCTAGAGTATGGCAATGGAAAAGACTTCTAGAACTTTATTGCATTGTGAGTCAATGAAAAGAGACATATAGTTTTCAGCATTGTGATGGCAATGAAAAGATAGACATTATACTTGTAGAACTTTTCAGCTTTGTGAATGCAATGAAAAGAGAATTCTACAGTTTTACCATTTTTATAAGTCTTTAGTATGACTCGGCCGTGGTTCGAACCCGTGACTTATCACATCCAAGGCGACGCTCAGACCGCTATATCACATGAGCGGTATAAGCAAGGAACATGTCATTACAAGAATTATCATTGACTATATAACTATTAGCAACATAGACAGATGCTACTTGAAATATATTTGAGGAATAACTGAGGTGTCTTTATAACAAAAATAATAATACCCCATCTAAAAAGTCATTGCAACAATATGTCAAATTTAACATTTCAAACTGAAGTAATTCATTGTCAGGCTTAAATTGTATTCATTTAAAGCACTAAATTAATTTTTAAGTCTGGATAGTTGCAATGTTGATGAAATTCTGTCCATTTTATGTTGTTTTGTTTTCTTCTCTTTTCGTTATATCTAATGCATCTTGAAAATTATCCTTTGTGCACATCATATAATGCTGTTGATTTGTGTGACTTTTTTACCTGATAGACGTTATATTGAATAAATTCCTTTTGCACGTCTTTTGACTGCTCAAGTGGCCTGGTGGTTAGAGCGTCCGCCTCGTGTGTGAGAGGTTGTGGGCTTGATTCCCGGCCAAGTCATAGCAAGGACTTATAAAAATGGTACTAACAGCATTAATAGGTTAGTGTTAGGACTGGTCGACCTGGTGTTAGGATAATGACTGGGTGGGACATCATGCTATATGTCTGCGGCATGATTCTCCACTGCTAGACATCACTATAAACTGTCACACTGCAGATATTATAATGATGTGACTGATATTTCTTTTAAAACTACGTTAAAAATCAAACACACACACAATGTACGTCTTATGGTAGTGTTGATTTGCGTCTTTTTACCTGATTATATTAAATATATTTTTTGGACCTGATTATATTATATAATTTTTTACCTGATTATGTTGAATATTTTATACCTGATTATAGTGAAAAAATTTTTTTTACCTGATCATGTTGGATTTTTTTAACCTGATTATATTGAACAAATTCATGATTTACTTTAACCATATTGAAAATTTCACATCGTTGAGGGGTGTAACATTGGAAGGAAAGCGGTTCTCAAGATTACGCAATTAACACAAGAATAATAAAATGTAAACAGTGGCAAATGGTTGTGATGACTGCTAAGCAATTTAGAGTCCATTTGTTTATATATTTGAGTACCCGTGGATGTGTATCGTTGAGTCACGTCTCTGTTGCAGCGATTGCTTATATAAAAGAGATGAAACTATATACATACGATTATAAAAGAAACTTAGGTTGATTTTTTGTGTTAACACCTAATGGTTTTGGCCCAGTAATTTTATCAAGCGCTTGAGTATAAACAATAGATTGTATCCATGACACAATGCTGTTGCTCACAAAGGTCAAGTGTTACTTACATGTAACGTTTTTCGTGTATAGACGCTTTGGAAATAATCCCTTTACTGCAAACAAAAGTAATAGAAAGCCGGGCAGCGTGGTGCCGAATGAAGTACCCCACCTGCCCCAGCTGATGGGATGTTGTCAGTATCGAGTGACTGTCTTTTGTTTGTAAAGTAAACATGTATTTCAGGATAGCGTTGAGACTTAATTTGTTTCACGTGCGCAAGATAGAAGTATTATTTTACGTGTAAGTAGCTCGAGTTTTACTTTCAATCAAGGAGAAATGACTGCAAATGACAGAGGTAAATTAAACAATAGCCGATATCATCCTTTGTTTAGTTATTTTATTTTATTTTCTACAAGTATGCATTTTATATTTCGTTATTATACACGTTTAGTAAGTAGGGTTGTCTACTCTTGGAAAAATTATCTTTTAATAACTGCTGCAATTTGGATTAATTGGTTTTTGTTTCTTTTAAAGAATATGGGAGCATAAATGTAAACCAATTCTTTGTTTTAGGCTGCGCGTATTTTCCCCATGATACAACATATACATCAATTTCTTTCACTGTACATGAAAGTATTATTGAGGTGTACCAACACTGCAATTTTGGCTATTTGCAAATGCAACAAAGGTATATAACTTTGAATCCAAAATTTATTCAGACGCTACTTCCGGGTATTATGTTTATTTAGACAGTATGATTGATAGTTGTGGAACGGTATGTATGTATGTATGTATGTATGTATGTATGTATGTATGTATGTATGTATGTATGTATGTATGTATGTATGTATGTATGTATGTATGTATGTATGTATGTATGTATGCATGCATGCATGCATGCATGCATGCATGCATGCATGCATGCATGCATGCATGCATGCATGCATGCATGCATGCATGCATGCATGTATGTATGTATGTATGTATGTATGTATGTATGTATGTATGTATGTATGTATGTATGTATGTTTGTAGGCTTAACTAGTTAGACACAGTGATAACCAAATTAAAGGGTGTTCAAATGGAAACATCCTATATACAAATTATCCCAAGCAAGATGTCTGAACCAGAATTAAGTATGTTGGCACCAATGTTTTAAAATGTCTTCGAAGTTTATCTTGTGTGTATGTAAGATGACTATTTTAAATACAAACCGCTTAATTTCACAAGTTTGCTTACTTAGCATTATAATGGCTAGAAAGAAATAATAATTTACCGTCAATTCAAATCCACACCAATATTACAGATTTTGTTTCTAAAGTCGTGTTTAAAATAATCGAGTTCCATGTTCCTCAAATACAAGACAAAAGAGAAGAACTGTTATGTTATGTTTTTATATACCTGCGAGGCCCAAAGTGACCTTTAGATTTCTATAACCAGTCAGATATTGCTGTTAGGATCCGTTGCTAAAAAACAAGGGCTGTTTATTTATGGCCCCGTTTCTATAAACATTGGTCAGGAAACAAGTACATGGTCAGCCTTTCCATAAGTTAATTGTCATGTCATCAGGAATTCAGTGGGTAAAAGTGTACTAACATGCCCGTTTGTCGAACGTAGTGGTATTATAAATAAGATTGAACATTCTGCATAAGAAATATTAAGAAAGCTGACGCAACCGGAAGTCCAGTTAGAGTAAGTTCAAACATTTGCTGGGAGACCATATGCAATGAAACCAACTTCTGCTGAGCATGTCTTTGATTAGATCTCCAAGACGTCTTGACGTGCATTAACTGCAAACCCTTCACACACGTTCCAACTTTCGAGAAGTGTACTTCAACACAGTTTTAAGTTGCAGTTTCAGGGCTTGAGTACATTTGCAGTGTCAGTCACATTGCTCTTTCGTGTTGCTTTATCTGTTAAGATAAAATAATTATCATCTTATTGCTAAGAATGGCACAAGATGAAACATTTCAAACCTAGGAGCTTTGAAAGCCTAACTTTTGAGGAGAAGCAAATCGATAATTCAGTGGAGAAAATAATCACAATTTAATCTATTAGATCACATATGGGAAACGCTTGTGTCCCTCAAAAGCATTTCTGAAATTTAACTTTGGCTATTAAAAGTAAGAAATTAGTCAAGCTGTCTTAGACATCAGATAGACAAAACGGTGCTCGTTTTAGGACCCAAAATCTTCCTTGAGTATCGTGTGATAATATACGGTATTAACAATCCAGTGCCACAAAAGATCTGACAGTTACAAGTCATCTGAAGTTAGTTGCAGGTTTTAACAGGTCACCTGAGGTTAGTTTCAGGTTTTAACAGGTCACCTGAGGTTAGTTCCAGGTTTTAACTCACTTATAACTTTATGTTCCTTATTAGCGAGAGAAACTAGTGTGCGTGTTTTCTCTGTTTTAGTCAGTTGTAATCTAGCCATTAAAGAAACTAGACCAAACCATGTTTTGTCTTATTTGGCAAAACATAACATGGTGTCAGAAGTGAACATTTTGGAATAACTTGGATTTATACCATTAAGAAGTATAGATCTATTACAATACTGACATTTGGTAGCACACGTGTATTTGTGACATCATGGAAGAACTCAATCTGGAAAAACTCAAATCAGCCACCCGAACTGGACTTTAATTACCACCATCTAGAAGGGACTTGGAGGAGGTGGAAGTAGACTATGCAGTTTTACTTAGATGTTGTTCTTGCATATAAAGAAGACAACGAAAAATTCAGTGCTTTCCTGTATATTATTGGTCAGGATGGTAGAGACATTTACAGCACATTTACATTTGAGGCCAAAGCTCCAGTTATCAAGACATTTGAGGACTATTGTAATCCAAATCAGAACATTAATGTAGAAAGGCACATATTTAATACAAGAATCCAACAAAAGAATGAAACCGTTGACCAATATGTAACTGAATTTATATTGATTGGATAGAACTGCAAATTTGAAAATGTTCCGGATGGAATGATTCAAGACAGAATTGTCTGAGGTACTAATTCTAAATCATAAAAGAATAAAATTGTACTAGGTCAACTGACATTACAAAAAGCACTGGTTATCTGCAGAGCAGACGAATAATTCAAAGAGCATATTCAAAGTGTTCAAAATGAAGCAGCTGCATCAGCAGTTTATGGCGTGAAAATGAAGACAAAATAAAATAACATGGCACAGCCAAAGAAAGCGGAAATGTTATATATGAAATTAGACTAGATTATTCAACTAAGATTAATGTGGAAAATTAGGTAGGTGTCCAGCCTATGGAACAACTTACTACAAGTGTTGAAAACAGCATCATTTTTTGAAATGCTGCAAGACAAAATGGGCACATGGTATGCAAGAATACTCAAGTGAAAAGGAAGAAACAGTTTTTCTGAACAGTGACAAAGGCAAACACAGAAATCATTGACAAAAACGCTAAGCCACTCTGACTCGTCGTGGTACTGATGTCAAATTTAAAGTTGATGCTGGCTCGCAAGTAAGAATCATTACAAATCACAGTTTTGAAACAATGAACATTATTAATGTTGAAGTAAAACCACCCAAGACCTGTCTCACAAGCTGCTCTGGTGACAAACTAATTGCCATATGAAAATTCAAATTAAACTACATGAATCAAGAATTAGATTTTTTCACAAAACAAACCAATTGCCTATTCTTGTGTTCATAGCGTCTCAAGATTTGCACTTAATACAAGTAGTTTGTAATGTTCACAGGAATAACGACAATCATATCGTGAAAAAATTTCCCAGTGTATAAAATATCATATTGCAATTTACAAAAATGTGAAAAATGTTTATAATACAACAAAGACGGTTTCTACGGCTTTACGAAAACCACTTAAATCAATTATTATGAGATGTGATTATGATTTTTAATGTAGCTTTAATAATGTTTCAGTCATATCGCTACGATGTCTGTAGTGTGCCAGTTTATAGTGATGTCTAGCAATGGGGCATCATGCCGCAGACATATAGCATGATGTCCCTCCCAGTCACATTATCCTGACAGGCCGACCAGTCCTAACACTACACTCTTAATGCTGAGCGCCAAGCGAGACAGCTGCTTGCATCATTTTTGTAAGCCTTTGGTATGACTCGACCCGGGATAGAACCACGACCTGGCGCATTCGAAGCGGACGATTTAACCACTGGACCATCAGAGCGGTTAAATCAATTATGAACGGAAAAATATAATACGGAAAGTAGATGAACCAACAGTTGAAAACTCCTTGTCGAGAAAACTAAGAATTTGTTTAGTTTCGAGAAATTTGAATCATGTTATGGATCGATAGCATTATCAGCTTCCTACAATTGAAGATATAACCACAAGGGTGGCTGGAGCTTAGGTTTCCTCCAAACTAGATGCCAATCATGGTTCCTGGCAAATAACCCTGGATTAGGAAAGCCAGTTATTGACAATATTGAACACCCCATTTGGTAGATATTGCTACCTGAGAATGCCTTTTGGTATTCAATCTGCTCAAGAAGTGTTCCAGACACGCATGGGACAGTGTTTTGAGGACTTGTCTGGGGTGGAGACTGATATATGATATAATTGTATGGGGATCTTCAAATGAAGATCATGATGGAAAACGGAAAAATGTTTTAAAGAGATGCCAGGAAATAAATCTGACACTGAATTCGGAAAAGTGCCAATTTCGACTAACAGATTAATGCTACGTAGTACACATGTTGACATTATCAGGTATTATAACTTGCCCAGAAAAGTAAGAGCAATCACAGAAATGCCTGCTCCGACGGACAAGAAAGGAATTAAATGATTACTGGGTACAGTCAGCTATCTAGCGAAATTTATCTCAGACATATATACAGTGACAGAGCCAATTAGAGCACTTTTGAAAAGTGGCACTGAATTTGTTTGGAAAATTGAATGGAAACACGCAAAGAACCTATGTTGAAAAACTTCGATTTTAAGAATCTTGCCGCTGTTAGTTGTGATGCATCAAAATCAGGACTTGGAACAGTGTTAATGCCATCAGGCAAACCCCATAGCATTTGCATCAAGGTCTTAGACAGATGCAGAAACAAGGTATGCACAGATCGAAAATGAACTGCTTGCTGAGTTCTTTGGTCTTAAAAAAATTTAATATACGTATGGTCATAAAGTACAATTTGAATAGGATCACAAACCTCTTGAATCAGTCTTCAAGAAACCTGTTTGTTGCACCACCTAAACTTTAGAGAATGCTTTTAAGACTGAAGAAGTACAGTTTTGGCTTAACGTATAGTCCAGGAAAAGAGTTAAATAAAGCAGATACATTGTCAAGAGCATGAGAGCATACGGGCAGACGAACACATCTGAGATGAACATGGATAGTGAAATTAAGTGTTATTTACACATGATCATGTCAAATATACAGATTGCAGATACGCAGTGAGAAGCAATAAAGAATGGAACTAAATGTGGTAGTAAAATGATCAAATTACGAGATATGATTCAAAAGGATTGCCAAATGATGAACATCTCGTTCCTTTTGAAATAAAAGATTTCTGAACTGCAGAAATGAACTTTCATAAATCACAGAGAGAATATTGGAATATCAGATACTCTTCTGAACGAAATGCTAAAAGGTTTTCACAAAAATTGTATAGGCAATTAAAAGATGTTATTTTCATCTTCTGTTCTTTATAATGAATTCAATACTGGAGTACAAAACACCATCTAAGTAGACGCTGAGTCTTGCTTTGCATTTGATTTAACAATATCAATTGATTGTGGTCAGTCACGATTTGAAATGTTGTCCCTGACAGGTAATACCTTAATGAAGCAATCACCCACACGATCGCATAAAATTCCTTCTCGATAGCTGCATATTTCTGCTCTTGCGGAAGAAGTTTCCGGCTTAGATAAGCCACCTATTGTTCTTCCCCATCCACTGTCTAGCTTAAAACATCTTGAAATTCGTTGCAAATATTTTTAATGTATTCCCGTTGCGCCTTTGTCACGTTTACCACCAGCTTAATATCAGCGGAACCTTCAGCTGCTCTTGAAAGTAAATCAATATCTACACCATCAATCTCGTCTGCTTGCGTTTGTATCCACGTAGTAAGTTTATATGATAGGTTACCATACATCGCCCACTGGGTACCGATACCTGGTAGTTAACGGCGTTTACCTTTCAGACCACACAATAAGGTCCCTGCCATTGTACCTTCATCTTGAACGAACTTGATACCAAGAGAATAAGGACTTCATCCTCTGGACTAAATTCTCTTATATTTTTGTGACGATCGTACAATGCCCTGATTTTCCTTTGGTGCTTTAACTGTTTATCTTCGAGAAGAGTTCCGATGCTGTCCAGCTTCTTATGCATATTCCAAAAACCAATGACCTGCAAGTAGTCGATAGTGTGCCAGCTCTTGTTGGAATAACAATTTGCGCCCCTCCACGTGAACCATCGTCATATTGCCATTTCCAAAGCGAAATTTCAATCTCCCAGTAGAATGCCGTTGGTTCTTCCTCAGCTCCTTTCACGACTAGAAAAGGACTTCTTTCGAATACTTTGCAGTGAAATATTCGCTGTCTGTTGTCAACATCAGTGTCATCACACTGATTGTTATCCGCTGTCTCGATGCTGCTGCTGTTGACAAGTGCATTCTTATCCTTATTCCCATTTCGCCACAGTGCTTTCATCGTTGAGTCATTTTAAAATAAAATTCGATGTCACCAGCAACCGACATATTGACAAACTATATGTACGTACTGTAAGTTTTATCACTGTATTCACAGCCATTTGACTAATTATTTTTCTTTAAATTTCTGGCTTATACGTGTACAGTCATTACAGTGATACACACTTTGCATTAGCAATCAACAACTGTACGATATACACACAGTAACACAGGTGACTGATAATATCACACACAGATTCGCTGAATTCGCAGCTTTCAGAATTGTCAAACACAATTCTAACGTATTGAAAATTTCTAAAAGATTCACACAGAATTTTTGGAATCTTTTGCACTTAGCATTCAACACACGGTACAACCAGTCACAGATAATATCACACACAGCCGCTGAATCCAAAGTTTCCAGAATTGTGGAATACAATTCCAAAGCATTAAACAACTACAAATAATTCACACAGAATTATTGGAATCCGTACCGCTGCCACAAAAATGTTACATTCGGGTTCAAAGCTAAACAAGCACCAAACAAGGGTCCTGCAACTTTATGTAAATTAAAGTTAAGATCTTCACAAAAACCAAAAACCAGTATTGCTTACATAACTAAGCTAAAATACATGACTCCTTGCTCTCCCACTCTGCTCTTGTTTTACTAAAGGTTAGAGAAAAGGGATTTTTAATTAATTTAACATCTGTGTCTTATCCATGGGCATGAACTGGTCCAGGCTCAGTTAGCCATGGGAAGATAACTGGACCGAATCCGATGCACTCTCTGGTATCAAATATCCAGAATGTTTGGATTAGTGTTCTGGCCAACTGTAACTAATAACAGCTAGAATCGGACACAGACACTGTGAGTGAAATCATACTGATAACAGTTTACAAATTGATTAACAAGAATAAAATAAATGAATATGTGAATTTAAATGAAAAGCACGAAACTCATTTTAGACGGAGTTGTGGTGATATACGGTATTAACATTCTGTTGCTACAAAAATTACAGTTACAGGTCACCTGAGATCAGCTCCAGGCCATCTCTTCGTTGTAATGCCTAATGATAATATTAGCGTGAGAAACAATTGTGCGTGTTGTCTGTTTTAGTCAGTTGTAATCTAGCTATTAAAAAGTAGATAGACCAAACCATGTTTATGTTATTTAGCAAAACATAACATATCGTTTGTCTCAGATAAAATACAGGCAAGAGAGGAAAAGACACTGTGTGTAGAAAGAAACTTAATAAAATTTAAGTATCATAAAACAATTACACAAGATATGCATTGTGCTGCATGCAATGCTATATTTATTTCGTTTCAGTGAAACGCATATATACATATGACAGTCTTTTTTATTTTCCGTGATCAATTTACGATATTGCATATACTTTTTGATAAGACACATTTATTTTTAAATTGGCTCTACTGGAACTTATTTTTTTTTATTGCTTTCTAAATTATTACTGTACTTATACTAAGCCTATTTTGCTATACGAACACACAAAATCCATGTTGTTCCGTAAGGAATTAACAATGTTTAAACAACTTGAATGTATCTTTGACATTTGGTCCTGCTTCCATTATCAAGCAAACCGTAACATATACAATATGGCTGGAAAAACATGTTTGATGAATAGTGGAATGTTTCTGCTGACGCTGAATGTTATATTTGATAATTGCGAGAAGAAAAAAAAATTGAACAAAGCTTCATGGGTCATGATGCTTTCAAAAGGAATTTATATTGGGCAAACTTCATATTAGTTGGTGAAATCTTCATGTTTCTAAATGTCACTGAGATCAATATGTTTCCACGCACTCAGCACCAAGTTCTTAAAATTATATCAATTCGAACGTTTTAGCTTTCCCTATCTTTGTGCTATGTCTTTACCCCTAGCGTTTTAATTTCATGTCATGTAAGATAGGAAAGAACATCTGAGAAATCAACTTCTTGCTTGAGTTGTTGAACATATGCTTATAAAATATACATCAATTACAGAGATAAATATAAATATTATACACAAAGTCTCTGTTTTCCGATATCCCTTCAGTTTAGGGTATAATAGCGGGTATGCTACATTGCTTTTGTAGTATGAAACGTTTCGTGAGTACGAGAAAATAGTTACAGCATTATTTCAAGCCTAGAGTGCAAAGTCTTATTTGTGTGCTCTGATCTCACAGCCCGATGGCAAGCCTAGAGTTCAGTCTTATATGTATGATCTGATCTGTCACTGAGACATAAGTATTGCTATCGGTTTTCGCTATTAAGGGAAAGGCGAGTCGCATATATTTAACAATAGTTGAATATATATTTAGCAGAAGATTAATTTTAATTATTGAAGAAATATATTTTTATCATTTCATTTCAGTAAAATCGGGGATCAACTTCAATTCAATTAACCGTGTGGGTGTGTATGTATATGTTTATATATATATATATATATATATATATATATATATATATATATATATATATATATATATATATATATATATATATATACACTGCAGCAGCTAATTAATTAATTTTATTGATTGCATTCATATGCATGCACTTGAAAGAAAGGACAAATTAGATCAAGTGGAAATAGGACGTGCTAGTATTATTAAGTAACGAATACATCGACAGCGCTCTTTTCATCTGTATATACATTTCGAGTTGATCACGGTAGTATTCGTTCATTTCTTCCATGCTGCATGTCCTTTTATATTGCAATGGTAACTAATAAACACTAAATTAAACAGAAAGGTAGATCGTCTTAAATAGTGCATTAATGTTAAAGCAGAAATCATATTAGCGAAAAGTTACTGTGCTCTCATGCTTTGATTGGTTGGAGTTTTTTTTAGGGAGTAGGGTGATTACACAGAAAATAATATTCACATTTCATATTCAGGCCCTTGATAAATGTAAAAGCAAACTTAAAAAATAACTGTCAAACAAAAGGAAACGAAACCCCAACAAAATGAAAACAAAACAAAGATAGTTTGAAAGACACAAACCATGTACAAATTAAGAATGTCATCGAAAATAGATGAGATCCTGCAGTTTGTCTATACAACTATTTGATCGGTACACATTGTAATTGTGTTATCTACAGGAGTTGCCTATATAACACGAGGCGCAACTATCACCCATTAACGAAATAAACCAGATGGATGTCTTCGGTATTTTACTACCGTTCAAATCCTCGTTTTATGCTATTATCTGGTTGCAAAGATAAGCGACCTTTCACAATAATGCCCTTCTTAGTCTAAACTATTCCATGTATTCGGCCATTAATTGTTTCGCTATCGCGATATAGTATTTCAGCGATATCCGTTGGATATAAATTAATGCATAATACTTTCTGAAACACCTTTGTCAGGAACTACTTCCTGCAATGTATCTGCATCGATGTAGTCATCTCAAATGTGGAGGCGAGCTTTTCATAAGAATTGTCATTCAAGATTTTTAGAACTCACATTCATTTATTTACTCCAGTAATATTTGAAGTAAATGAAAATATAAAATCAGGAATAGATTTAAGATCAGTGGAAAAGAGCTTTTCTCCTTTAAAAATGCAAGCACTTTTCAATATTGAATTATATCACAGTACAATGGTTGCGAAATTTAATATTACAGTTATCAAAAGTTTGTATCCTAGCATGGAACTAGCCTGGATCAACTACTTTGGTGTGTCCATGGGCAAATCTCTTTAATTGCCTCGGTACAAAACAAATTACTTGTGTTAATGTGCCGCAAAGTGTCCTACTTTTGGAGGCATTGGGTGGTCTAGTAGTGGTCTAGAGCGCTGGCCGATCACTGCCATCTCACCTCTTCTGCATAGGTTTGAATCTCAGGATTGGTCAATTTGGGTATATGAGGAAGCTTGCCAGTAGCTTCCCGTAAGTAGGTAGTACTTTACCAGGGATTTGGTGGGTTCTTATACTGACGGTCATGTATAGATTATTTTGTACTGAAAACGTCTTACAGAAAGCAAAAAGGAAGAAAGAAAATCCAGTGTCCATGGGTAATGAGAAAGAAAGGAAGATTATGGGAGAAAAATATCACTATAGTAGCACAAAATAGTTCATTCATATTAATTATTAAAACATGATATTTTAAATAACATCAAGACATACTTTAATTTCGCTCTCTCTCTTATGACCGTTGAGCAAATTTTCAAAGCAATTGTCCGTAGTACGGTCTCACTGGATGACTCTAGAAGACAGGCAGCCCATTTTCAGGCTCACTCAATACACCAAGTTTTGAAATTTTCAAGAAATCATAGCTCATCAAAATGTCACCTCAGTCATTTTAAAATGTTTGAAACAAAGTGTTGGTTTAAAGGTATGATTACCAATCTTTACAATGTTCGCAAAAACTAAGCACAAATATATGTGACTAACACCATTTTGTTTTCTTAAAATTACCATAGCTCACAACTATGTAACCCTTTCTCGCTCTCACTCAACCATTTCAAATCAGTTCCAAAATTAAAAAGCCTTTTTTACATAATCTTTTTGGATTAACAACTTCTTTATACAATGTCGATCTGCATCATTTTCTCTAAATCACCTTTTTTCTTCTCGAAGACATCCTAGTGACTGATTAAGATTCACTTCTGCCATATCATTCATTATATCTTAGATAGAATATATATATATATATATATATATATATATATATATATATATATATATATATATATATATATATATATATATATATATATATATATATATATATATATATATATATATATAAATCTTTAGTTATTCACCGTGCATTCCCTTATAGAAAATATTTATTTTATGAAATTTAATTAATTTAAATCTACATCAAAGTAATAGTCTTCATGGTAAACAGGATTTTCGATTCGTCCGTGAAACACACCTATCATTTAGTTTAGCCAATCAGGGTTAACTCTATCTATCCGCCAAACATTTAACACGCACATCGAAATTAGAATAATTCTCTCTCTTCTGCCTTTTTAAATAGCTATTTATAGAAAGAAAAAATTATTTTGTGACATTTATTTCTAAATAGCACAAATAATATCTGGATTGTCTCCACTTTGACATTATTTTTTTCAGCTTAATCCCAATTAACATCGCCTCTTTCTTTCTCATGGTTATCACAGCGGGTTCTAATTAATAATCAATGATGCCTCCAAACAAGCGCATCAGATCCATCACAGGCTAGCAATTTACTGCGAGTCTAGCACATACGTCAATGTTAATTGTTTCGTGACAAGCTGACGGCGACAAGATTGTCTCATGTATGTGTAAGATACAAATGGTAAAGGGTCACATGATGGTGAGCTAGGGGTTTTGATAAATTGATAAGTAGTAATCTTAAAACTGTACAGCCCTTTTGTTTAATGAAATTGAAAAATTATAGGGATAAAATATTGGTGAGCTATGCTTTCTTTTAGTATGTTTTAAACCAGCTTAATGTGGATGAAGGAGCTAGAACTGGCTATACCCATATACTTGAAAGAGCAAAGTTACTTCATTTTATGGTATTACATTTAACTGCGTTCTATTTCATGAAGAAACAAGAATGATATGCGGGATATTTGCAGTAAAGCGTTGCAAGTTTCTCGAAAGAAACGTTATGAGTTATGGTTATATAATTATGTTTGCAATTGACACCAACATGTATATAAATATGTACGTGTATACATGGAACTCATCTTCACTAGTCAAAGTTCCGATGTCATAACCTTATCTATATTCTTTGGCGTATGAAGCAATCGAACACTACTCCTACAAGATCGAGACAAGGAGAGCACACAATTTGAATGGACTATTAAAAAAAAAGCATGTTTCCAGTGCCCGTCCGTGTTTGCACAAGTACCTTTCAAACAAATACACCTGTAATAAATTTTCTCTGGTACACATAATTTCGATGTCAAACTTACAAAGTGTCCATTTTAGGTCAATTGTCTCCACCATTTTAGGCCGATGTACAATTCACCACGCTATTTTTTAAGTAGCATTACATACTAAGGGAGGCAACTTATGAAATCCAATAGATGTCGCTGGGACAAAGCACCAGTTTGATCTGAAAAGGTGTAGATAGGGTTATCATATTAGAACCATGTCTAGCGAAGATGCTCGAAAGACAAAATGTCTTATGCTCTCACTCCATCTTTCCGAGATGAAATAATCTGTGAGCCTTAATACACAGAGATGAATCCTTTTTAATCTTTCTCTTTATAAGAGTCGCTTTGTCTCAGTTGCCAATGTTCCAAACTCGCAGCCCATAAGTTACGGGTTTGCTTTCAAGCATATGAACAGCATAGGTTAGTTACTACGGTGTGCCCATAAGCAAAGTACTTTATTCCAACTGTTTTTACACTAAGCAGTCTAATTGTGTTGCTATGCTGTGAAACACGGAACAAAACTTACATTTTGCATTTTACATTTTAAATTTAAAGTGAAATCACGTTTAAATCAAGGAAGAAGCAAACTACAAATGCTTGAAGAACAAATGGCATATGATGAAACAAGTGCCTGCTCAATTGGTGGTCCATGCATAACGATAAGTTCAATTTTATTAGTTGTGAAATGAGAGCCAGTCCATATAGTAATATAGGAACCCTGGCTTCAGTGTTAAGGGCATAACATTAATTAACCACAGATAGAATTAAAACTAGTAAGCTTTGTCTCCATTTGATTTTAATAAAATAATTGTAACATTTCCCATGTATTAAGCAAGAGAAATAAAATGCACAATGGCAAAAGGAATATTCTCGGGAGGGATTCAAATATTTGCAAACATTTCTTCTTAGTTCTTTTAGAACCGGATGGATCTCATCATTGCATCAGAAATATTCGACACAGGTTGGCTACATTGTCTTCATGTCTTCAACTAAAGCAGTTGCCTACATCTCGAAACCTTGCTTGACACATACACCCAAAAAGTAAATAACAAAGCGGTTGCCTAACGTTGGCTACATGTATGACAAGCGGTTGCCTACAGTTGGCTACTTTGTTTGACAGACAAAAGAAAACATAAAGCAGTTGTCTTCTGTTTGCAACCTTGCTTGACAAGCAAGAATATAAAGTGGTCAATCTATACGTATTCCTAATATTTTGTCATCACCTCAATTTTGCTTCAAACCAATCACAAAATAGCATTCGTTGGAATCGTTTTCTTATATAAGAAATACTTTACTCGGTTATTATCTGGGAGATATTTTTGTTATTTTTGTTATTACAAATGATGTAGTTATAGATTTCATCACTGTCCTATGATTAAACATTTATAAGGTATAAAAATGTTAACACTTATTTCAGAGAATTCCAAGAATAATATTGTGAAATCCTATTACTGCAACATCATAAAAATTAATGACGGCTACTTAGTGAGACCTAAGTAAAACCAAATGTTCCTACCAACCGTTAACATGGCTCCAGCCTGTATGCTTCAATCATGGGTGCCTACCCGTTTGACAAACAAATGGCGAAAATGGTCAAACGACCAGTTCAGCTAATAGTGAACAAGCACCACATTCCATATCATTAGATTTTGAGTAAATGAAGTTTTAATTAAAATTAGCGTTGGGGTGAAAATATGACGAAAGAGGCAATTGATTTATTCTGTGGAAGTATTAAGTAGCATTGGCAACCTTTTGGAACTGCTGTGCCAGGTCCGCT
>JAEAOA010000976.1:375000-412500 GCA_016746295.1 Potamilus streckersoni | reverse complement strand
TAAACTGAGACGGACTAAATAAACCAGGATATTCTGCTAAACACATGCATGAGATTTTGCAGAGCGGTGAGTTTGTGGCAGATATGTCAATATTAATAATCTCTATAAACGTTATGGGCTGTGGGGAATAAAAATCTGGTGAAGAATGCTACATATTTGAACAGATAGTTTTCGTGTATTCTTTTTGTAGGCACATCAGCCATGTTGATGTCAATATACCCAACATCTACATGAGTTAGCGCACTTGATTGAATAGAGTCGACACTTTGAGAAGCAGGTTCAATAATTATAGAATCTTTCATATACATTGTTGTTGGATCTAAAAATTCCACGTACTGGATCAGAAATATTTGGACAGGCAAAAGGATTTAACGATTGTCTGGCACAAAGTTCTGAATCCGATTGTGGAAAGTTCCTAAACAACGATGATGCATAAGGAAGGATAATTTTTCTCTCACCTCTCAACCAAAAATCGGAGTACAAAATCTGTACGTGTAGCAAGATTACTCAGTTGAAAATATTCTTTTTGCGGGACTCTACCGCCGCACTGTTCAAGATGTAAATGTGATGCAATTTAATATTTATCATAACTTATTCTGAAGCAATACTAAAGTAATGATGGGAATGTTTCAGTGGCGTACCTACCATATTTGGGCCCCTATACAAAGCTTACCGATGGACCCCTTCAATGCTGACAGCAATTTTGCTGGGCCAAAATTATGGTATTTGATGAGTATATTGCCTATTCTTCTCTATAGTTTAAGAAAAAAAAATTAGTTCGACGGGCTCGTGGGCCTCTGTATTCTTGGCCCGCTTAGCTTTGCATACCCATGCTATAATGTTAGCTACGCCCCTGGAGTGCTTGGCACTATGAACGTAGAAGAAGGAAGAACATCATTGATGAAACACATTAGTCAGCTGATGAAAGACAGATATCCTCTACCAGTACTTGTGTTCATTGGAAAATACCACTGTACACATATAGGAATGTGAGAATAAATTGAGGTTGTTCAATAGATATATAAGGAAGGAAATTGATATTGTAGTACTAACCTGAACAGTCCCGGTATACAACAAAATCTTAAAGATTAACACCTAACCACTAACGCATAAGCTTTAGGTTGCTGTCTCCTAATGAAACAATAAACAACCTTATAAAAACACAATTCCATGTCTGCTAATGATTTACAAGACTATTACTGCATTGAACAGATAAGGGCCCGGCCATTTATATTTCTTTAGAGGTTGGGGGATGGACTGTTATTTTTTTAAAAAGTGTATTATTGTTATGTAAACCCCAGATGCCTAAATTTTCACAAATTTCACAGGTACCATGCTTGTTTGTTTTTGTATGTTGTTTTTTGTTTTACTGATTACGTCAATTTAGGCATTATGGGGATGCGAACTAAAAGCAAGGTTTACTTACCTCCGAAATTGAAGACCTTTACAACACACAAAACTACGCACCCCCGAAAATGTGTATGTGTGTGTGTGTGTGTGTGTGTGTGTGTGTGTGTGTGTGTGTGTGATATTCAGATTTTTAACGTATTTTAAAACGTTTTTAAGTCATATCGCTACGATGCCTGTGGTGTGGTAGTTTATAGTGATATCTATCACTGGGGCATCATGCTACAGGCTTTTAGCATGATGTCGCTTCCATCCAGTCACATTATCTTGATATTAGGACGACTAGTCCTAACACTAACCTGTGAATGTTGGGCCAGCTCTGAAAATAAAGATTTGACCACAGAAGTGCTCCTATATGAATCGGGAATCATACTTTTTGCAAAAACACATAATAACACACTGTTTAAGATTACTTCGAATAATTGTTTGACTGACTTCAGTAAGACATGAAAATTAACAAAATCACGGGGCCAGGTGTTAAACTAATTAGTTGCTCTTAACATACCGAAGTGAAGTTAGTAGGCGTAGGGATATTGTCCATAACTGGATAGTAAGTCGCCAGAGTGGCTTTGTAAGCGCTTGTGGCGCTGGGTGTGATTCACAGGCAACCCCGACCGCTTCTGGGCGCTGGAAACAGGTGGATGTGTATGAATATTGCTCTGCCACGGAGACATTGTGACCACCCTATGACTTTAAACGAGGATGAAACATTACAAAATGAAATTTAAAGAAAAACACATGTCCAGTAAAGAAGCTTAAGAAATGGATTAATTTTCATTTACGATCTTTTCTGTGGCACCTTTGTGCAAAACTATCAACATAAATAATCAACGTAAATGTTTCTCGTCATGAAGAATCACATATCTGGTAATGATTGCTTTTTGACTTGTGGAGTATGTGTGTGTGTGTGTGTGTGTGTGTGTGTGAGTGTGTGTGTGTGTGTGTGTGTGTGACAGAGAGAGATAGTTTTCAATTTTGTCCAGATATCTTTGCCTCTTTTATTCATATCAAAATATTATATAAAATTTGTTTAAATGATAGGATCATACGGATAATAAAAAAAAAATTTCTCAGCCATACATCCCTCCTCCCAATCACCCACCAGAAAAATATATTGGTTACTCCTTAAGTATAACCCGCATCCTAACCTGTTTTCATAGCATGTAAAAATCATACAAATGACAAATATAAAATTTAATCGGATATTAATTCTATGTGACATGAATGCGGGTTTAATGGTTCAATGATCGGCAACTTGGATTCTATTGACAACATTTCGTATCGAGTTTGTACTATATATGTTATCTTGGTTTAAATGCAAATTTATGTGCACTCTACCTCGTTGTAAGGTCTATTTGATACGGTAATATTATGACTTTAAGAGGACAACACGATATAAACATTTTTATGCCTACTTCAAATAATATGTATTGAGACAACAACCATTGATGTCTTTATATGGATACTATTTTCATGTGCACATTTTATCTTTTCTTGCTTACAATTTTCAAATAATTTTCTTTGAAGGAGTCTTTTTGTTTGTTGCTCAAAAGTTTTATTATTTATGTATTTATGTACCTTTGTATTACATAGGCAAAAGTTTTACACAGATGCACACGTGTGTAGAAATGTACATAGATAGGAACGAATGTACTATGTTCTTACATATTCCCATATTCATCTTTGTATGTTGACATGTGTTGCAAATGACTTCATTTTCCCATGATAATTTCTGTCTGCCTGTCTCTGTCTCTGTCTGTTTGTCTGTCTCTATATCCCTGTCTCTGTTTCTCTCTGTCTATGTATGTATGTATGTATGTATGTATGTATGTATGTATGTATGTATGTATGTATGTATGTATGTATGTATGTATGTATGTATGTATGTATATATATATATATATATATATATATATATATATATATATATATATATATATATATATATATATATATATATATATATATATATATATATATATATATATATATATATATATGGATAAGTGCTAGAAGAACACAAAAATATGACAAATGTTACATAAGCGCATAATTTTTCAGACAGGTACAGTGTTATAATAATTAAAATGTGCTCTTAGTCGTAAGGGGCAATAATAGTCGCTGACATGCTAAGCAAATCAAGTTGGGTGTTGAAACACATTCAATACTCATACATTTGATTTGATATGTATCCTAAGACACTGCTTGAATCCTCATGAAACGTAAATAAATATGCTCCAATAAAAATCCTGTTTCAACATGTTCGTGTATTAATTTAATTTATTTAATTAGTTTTCAAAGTGAGCTCTGCAATTCATAAATGCTGTTAGAAAGAAAAAAGAATGAGACATGCTGGAATGTATTGACTTCTCATAATGTGGTTGATTTGTATCCTTAAGTGCCAAATGGCGTATTGCACAGAAAAATTTCAAGCCTTATCCATTAGAACTAAATAGTAATAAAACAATTACTTACCTAAAATCACTGCATGGATGAATGATAAAATGTCCATCTCGCTTATGTCGCAGTTTTTCCCTCATCAACGCATTGGTGTTACCGAAGAGTTTCATAGCCAACTTATTGTCTGAAGGCTGAAAAAATGAGTAAATCTGATCCCTTAAGTATGTGGTGGGACTTGATTTTTCCATATTGATATTTTCTTGCGGCGGTATTAATTCCTCTTTTGGAGTTCCGTAAAGACTTGTATTATCTCCAATGAAGTGAACCGTCATCTCCGGTTTGTAATTTAAGTCTGGGCTCAGGTAATCGCTGTATATTGACTCTTCGTCAGAATCGATCGTGATAGTAATAGACGGATTCGCTGTACCGCATTGAGGTAGGCAGGGCACTGTTGCCTCTGTTTTCTCTGTAACTCGCGAAGAAGCAGCATTCATTCGTTTGAGTTTTAAACTTGGTACCCGCTTAGAAGCTCGAGGTGGTGTGTGATGGTGCTCTGTGGACCCAACAGTGCCCCGAACGGCGCTCCCATTTGCTGGCTTTCTGAACTTGACCGAGTCAGAACGCTGCATGGTTGGAGATAAACTAGACACCACTCGGCTACTTTTGGTTTTAGTGGAAGATGAAGAGGGATCAAGCATGCCACTCATGTACGACCTTCCACCTTCCACTGACAGGGAAGAAGAAGGTGGTCGAGAATCATTACTGTCGTGTACTTTATCGGATGCAATAGTAACGAGTCGTATATTTTCTTTCTCGTCTGAAGAGGAGCTCGAGGACAGTTGATCACCCAAACCATCGTTGATAAGAGGCTGCCTTGAAGGGTTTGTTGGTACCGACATTCTATCGAATGACCGTTGAGTGTACTGCAAAGAACAGAGACCTTAGTTTACTCTTTCAGTACTTCATTTTTTACACAAAGCTGCTCTGTAAATATTACAATAATATATCACCTCAATCATAAATGTGGAGAGTTAAGGATAGTTAAGGTCCTTTGTCACAAAACTATTCTATAGAGATCATAGATCATTTAATAAGGTTAATGTGTCAATTAAATTTTCGTCTCATATATATATATATATATATATATATATATATATATATATATATATATATATATATATATATATATATATATCCTAAACTGTTTTAGAAAAGCTAAAATCTGTCGAGAACAGATCATGCTGAGTGGTCTACATGAATGCTAAAAATCTGAATCAAGCTGTAGTCACCCAACGTCTTAACTTTTATATATCATAGAACAGAACAATGATGGAATTAAATTTCTGTCAAACAAAGGGTGAATAAATGAAATACATTAAATACATTTGGTTAATTGAAAAGTGGCATCAGAGTTTCGATTGTGCGGTGTCGTCCTTAATGCGCTCATTATTGTCACTTAGAGTAAATTAATTATTGGAAATAAACAAACACGTGCAAAAGCACATGAAAACGAATGCAAAATTGTTCGAATTCTAGTAAAGATATATACCATCCTAACAGTATGTTAAATAAAATGATGATAAATAACATTACACCATATAATATTAAATCTAATATCGTAAGTAACAATTTGTTTAATTATGAAATTATCGTCATGAGAATTGTGATTTACGCATGTTGAACATTAAGTTCTTGATGCTTCAAAAAAAACTTCTTTTTCCTATCCTTCATTTAGTCCAATTGAAAAAGGAACAAATCGTTACAATAATAACTGGATTGTTAATTCGAGAATGAAAGTAAATTCTTTTTCTTCCTTTCTCTTCCATACTACTATAAATTATTTAAATCTTCAAATCGCTCTGTATTTGTATTATATTTTCAACCCAATTTCTCAAACAGAAGAATTAATCATACGAGTCAGGTAAAAATGTTATCAATTGAGAGACTACAGAACCTAACATTTTCTGGAATACAGCCATATTGACTGTATGCAGATGTACTGAAGTTACGTAGCAAAAGACTAAACGTGGATCCCATTTTTATTGTATATTGTGTACGTTCCTGAGTGGAAATGAATTCACACGCCTAAGCAAACATGTTCTCTCTAAATATATAAAATCGAAACACAGTCTGGTTCATGGAGGATAGAATTCGAGCCAAATCTTTGTTTAGATTGTATTTCCTCCATTCCGGATTTAATATTGTCATTATTTTCAAAGAGACAATATATGTTCCTTAACAAAGTTTCTGCAAGAACATTTGTAAAAAGAGTCTCTCATTGAAAGAAGGAAAGACGATTCTGAATAAATTATTTTTTCCTCACTTTTTGTCATATAACTGGGCCGGTCAAATGCAAGCCAAATCACGGTACATGCCAACACAGTATCATGCCTCTTTCTCAGACTTAGGAATCAATAAATATCAGGCTGAATCAGGTAAATAAAATATTTATCAGCAAAGCACGTGATCTGACAATTTCTGAATACCTGCCTCGCGACTTCCGTCTAGATTCGCTGCAATGAAGCAGCACTGAACTAATGATAATTCTTGTTTGTTTTTTTATTCATGCCCTTTGGCGTGCAGACAATTTTTTTATCTTCTTCATTAATCAAAACCAACACCATTTGTATACTGTTGGGAAAATTGTTATTAATTGTTACACAAAAAAATGGAATAATTGATTCTTGTGCATTTTTTATTGCTATCTAGCCATGTGTGGGAATTTGAAGGCCACGCTATCGATACAAACGCTAATCAGAAGACGATTGTTATACACTTTAAAATTATAATAATAAGAAAGAATTTTTCCTATTGACAAAGTTCACAAATCGATATTTTGGAACATCAAAGTTCTCTATACAGAATGAAAAGTATTTATATAAAATGGTACTGTATAATAGTAATGTGGTGTCATTAGATAGCAACCCAAACATATTACACACTCGCATCAAAACCTGATGGAAACCTGTCTCTATGTTACAGTTACTTCATTAGGTGTGATGTTTGTACACTAGAGACCGACCATTGACACATTTGGAAAGAGGAGGGTTAGCATACAAACAAACAAACAAACAAACAAACAAACAAAAAACCCGCCTCAACCATTTATCGCAATTATATTAGTAAAAACAAATTATCTTTAGGTATAGGTATAAGAGAAAGAAATTAATACGGTTCGAAAGAAAATCACATACTCACCGTCCATCGTCGAAAATGAAATGATTCAGTTTTCAATTTACTTGACTGAAGAAATGCTTCAAAACTTGATTCAGAGCGTTAGTTTAAAAGCGTTCGTTTCAAATAGTTCAATGAGAGTAATCAACTATTCGACGCAAGCTTAATATGTTTAAAAAATATGAGTTGAAAGGGGTGAGCTCTGCAATACAGTTCGAATAAGATTTAAAGTTAATTCGTAGTAAATGGAGTTATTTGTTTGGAGTATTAGCTACAGGTTATGGATAAGCACATGTAATATTAAACAGTCCGTACAAACTACCAATTCAATATGTATATATTGACGAAATTTTGGTTAGTAGTCAAATATCTATTTTTAAATAGGACGCTCAGATTACTTATCACAATACATTGTTTTAAACAAGAAATCAAAACAAAATAAAACACAAAAAATGATATGAGTTTTTTACACGTTACTAAATATATACGGTTTCGGTTTAAATAGTTGTTATATATTTAAAATATCCTGTGATATAACCTAACCTAATCTGAAGAACATACGTCTGCCGTGAGTAATGTTTGCTGGTTTACGATGGAATAGTTTGGGCCACATGAAGAAACATGATATTTCAGTTTTTCCCTAAGTACTTCGGCAAAAGCCTATCAACTGGTATGGATACTTTTCTAATGGACCATTTTGAAAACAGCATGAATAAAACAATTGCATAATAAACAGACGATGACAATAAAAAGACAAAATACAAATTTTCAGTTGAAAAATTAATGTTACTGATACAACCTTATCCGCAGTTTCAAATAAAATTTTTACATTTTTGCTGTTGCAAAACTTTGCGTCTTATCTCCAGAGCTACGCATAAAGCATACATATAAAGTACGTGGTGATACAGTTTTAATGCAAGTCGACTTACCATAACTGATGACGCAAAGCTCACTGAAAAAATGTTTGGGTTTGTGACTTTTTACTTTGGGTTTTAAGCATTAAACCGCAAATCTGATTTGACGTCTTGAGCCTAAAAATTATACGTTGAGCTTTTCAAATAATATTAAACGAGAGATATGGAAGAGGAAGTAAAATTCATTCAGTGGTCATAAATCTGTGAACACACTTCAATTCTGTAAACGGAAACACTGGATGGGAGAAAAGTTTTGATTACTAAAGCGTTCAATACTTTGTTAACGGAGGCATATAATTTATTTGATAACAAAATTAGAATTAAAATGAATATTTTAACGATGTTTCAAAACAAATGTTAACATCAGTTCATGTATTCAGATACTACGCTGGAATAAAAATCATTAAATTTTGGATGAAGCATAGCTGTGGATTGAAATGCAGACTTTGGAAAACTGCAATAGTAAAAAAAAATTCAATCAATGACTTGTGTAGAATAATATATAAATACTGTTTATTTTTAATTTTGCAGTTAGATTTGCATCCGAGAAAAAAACTGTTATTGCCTTGTTTTGGCAGAAGTTAAATTTCTAACTTACAGATAGAAATATTAAACGCAAGAAAAACTCGGTATATATCGGTTATAACAAATTTACGGTTGACAAAAAGTGATTTTCAGTACCTGTTGAATAGTCATGTATAAATAATTGATAGAATGAATTATAAATATAACGAAGCAGAATATGTGTCATAAGAGATTGTTTGTAAAGGTGTTTTATTGTACATTAAACCATATCGTCTCCTTCTTCGTATTTATTTCGCTGACCCTGAATACGCACACTGTTTTTACAAATTATACCCAACAATCATGAAATTTATTTTCTTTTCCTCGTTCATAGTTCTCAAAAAAGTAAACGTTTCTAAGCTTTAAGTGCTTGCCAAGATATTTTTTTAATAAGAGCAGGCAGGAACATAACTGGAAAACGTGTTTATTTTAAAGCATGTATGAATCGTCATTAAATAATCTTGTACGCGTATTTTGCATGGGAAAGCATGCATTGAATTTTGCGCGTATGCATTGATAACATAATAAAGTGCATATATGTGACTACGTATGCATGCCATGTCTAAATAAATGCAGACATTTATAAAATAAATATATCGATAAATTAAATGAAGCAAATAGGTTTATTTATTGGTTAAAGTCAATCCTCCAGATTATAAAAAGGATACAAAAACACTGATTAAGTTACGACGTTATATCTTCATTTTCATGGTATATCATGACAATGCCAAGGCTACTTTGGTATTTAAGATTATCGGCATCGTTAACACAATAATATTGATTTCATATTTGGATAATAACATATTACTCAAGTTTTTAGATTGACAGATTGATCTCGGTATTATTTGTCTTCTGAAAAGCATAGTAAAGAAAGATACATTTTCAGTAATATTGGCCTTTATAATCTGCAGAAGTTCATATAAATTTTCTTCTGCAGGATAAGACTGAAAAAAATATGGTATAACTCTTGTTTTTTTTGAACGTATATGGTCATGCTTTTAGTTAGACGCGTATATAATAGGGAAAGTTGGAATATAGAAGTATCTTTAGATATTTGGTGACTGCATATTGGTTGTTTTAGATATTTAGAACAAATAATTAAGTATTATAATGTATGCATAACTGCAAACAGATTTAAAGAAATCCCCAAAATGTTAAACCACACGTATCCGATTGTGGGAGCTTGCCTTCCCTGTTTATCTTATTGACATCACTTTGAAGGCTTTTTTTAAAATATTTTTTTTTATTTTATATTGGCTTTCCCCAATTCCCACGAAAGAAATATTTTGCGAATGCACATGCACTATGATAGCTATATTAGAGTACCATCACAACTGACAGAGTTGTGTGTTTCTAAGCCAGCTGCTGAAGTTCGCATTGACCACGGTCCGTAACTAAATTTCAATTATATAATTATTATGAAACGTAATACATACCTCGATTCCGTCCTAACCTAGCTAGATGTCTCTTAAATATCCGTAATTATTTATTACCACAGTTTAATCACCTATGAAACTTATTCTCATAGTTAGGTCCTTCCAGACTACGCTTGTTTACGTAGATAGAATTTTCCTCTATTTAGTCGATAACGTCATGCCAACCATATTTTGCACAGAGTTATCCTCCTTTGGTACACACCACAGAGAATCGAAGTGTTGCGTCTGTATTTGTGTATATAGAGTTGAGAACTGGAGGGAAAGTCAATAAAAGTTTTTAAAAATTGGTACGAAGTTTTATCCCAAAGTCCTTCAACAACAGTTAAGTAAACATTTAAATAGTTGTCAAAATTGATTAGAGCCTTAGAACCCGCAAGATTTTTTTTCGAACAATATTTATTAAGAATCAGGGTAAATACAGTTTAAATAGGCACGCAGTATCTACATCTTGTCTTTATCGATATTTCACGCGAATTCAGTGAAGTTGTATGATAAATGTATTGAATGTAATGTTTGATACTACAAGGAAGATCCATATAACTGTACGTCTACAAACTTTTTTTTTCACCCGGCTTGCTGTCATTAATGTTTGTCACGTGACATTCTACCCACTTAGAGTAACCCATGTTCTTAGTTAATGTATGTAGATTGATAAAATATTCATAAACACTGGTTCTTTGAAAAGATTAGTTGAATGTAGCATACAGAGTTATATAGGAAATAAAACCTCATAATACTTGTGTCAAAGCGAGTACTGACACGAGTATAATCAAGTTTTCTTTTTCATGACATTATGCCATACGTAAAACTAAGATTTTTTGTAAAATGTTAATTTTTTCACTAAAATAGATGAAAGTAAATAAAAATGTAGATAATAGCAAAATTTGTTTTGCATAAATCGAAGGTTTTGAAAATAAATATAGTATTTAAGTTATAAGTCACCCATAGTTTAACGATGTAAAAACAAATATATGTATATTAAAGCAGTACAATTAATCGCAGGTCCAAGTTGCACTGAGAAGAGATTAATTAGCTAAAAAGAATAAAGCTCATATTTTGTCATCTTATGTAATATTAAAAAATGTACAACTGGCGCCTGGATTTACTTTCACTTTTACATACATATAGGTCGAGTCAAAATGCAAACATCAGAGATCCGTTATCTATCTGGGTGTATAAAGTTTGTTAGTATCAATCAGAAAAACAAACAACATAGAGCCTGATCTGAGGGCAAGTTATGGGACTGATGATCAAGGTGTATGTATCATGCAGCTGGATTCTGCTTAGAACCAACCGACTTGCCAAACTGTACATTTCAGTTTTGTCTCAAAGAAACCGTTACACATCGAGTACAAAATTTAAAAGAATAAAAGATTTTGAAGACGTCAATCACGATAATTATCACGACATTAAAGATCAGTGATAGGGACCTTTTAAGTTGATAACCTGTTTAACTGTTGTTATAAGATTTTATTTTACACAAATAAATAAAAAAAATCTTGTTTGAGTTAATGCACAATTGTATATGGTATATTTTCATAACTGTATATAATCAACCTTTTCAATTTACTAGAGAAGACCACTTGAAATTTGGCACGTAAAATAATTCAAATATACAATGTATTTAAAAAATGCAATTCAAAAAATCCTTGCTGATTTCTGCAAATACTGAGTGAAGAATCCAAAAGATGCACTGAAAAATGATGCATGTCTTCTTTAACTGGAATTATATTGCACAGCATTACGTCCGTAATGATTTAGCAAAAACAATCACTTTCGGAGATGTTTCAAATCCTTTTATGTCATGAAAATAGATCAATGTCTCGAAATATCCGGTTCAACTGCACTGGTAGGATTTCGGATCATTATGCACCAATCCTTGTAAATCATGGAAGATAATATCCCTCAAGGTTCGGATCTCATGAACATTTGTTTCATTTTTCGACGTTTTTAAACAAATTTGGAATTGAAGCCGGAGGAGGACTAATTATTATAAGTCTGAATTTTAGTACGGCATCGGGGAAGATGGACAAACGCTAATGAATTATCAGCACAAAGCTATTTTTCAAATAAAACCATGTTCGGTAGATAATCTTAGAATGAAGAAACTACGAACCATATTATTGCAGGTTACTTGGTGTAAGTTCAATTGAAAGGTTTTCAACCCTAATTCTATTTCTTTCTCACTCCAGATTTGTGCATAATTTTGTCCATTATTCATAAGAGGAGAGGTGGGAACGGAAGACAGAAAGGATTGCAATGAAATAGTGTACCATATTAAATTCATTTAGTAAACGGGGATCATTAATACTTTAAATGATTATTTTCTTACGTCACTAATGATTAATGAGTGGAAATTCATAGGCCTAGAACATACAGCGCAGTTTTAAGTTTATATATGCGTATCATTACCCCATGGGCGGATCACAATTTTGATATACCAATAGTACTGGTATATTAAAATGCTGTATACCAGCTCTTGCAAATCGAACAGATTAAAAAGAATAATTCGTTCATAGCATGACTCAAACCAGTGTCCCCACTAACGATAACCCTACATCCAAGCTCTCGTTTACCAGTGTCCTGGTCTTAACTATTCAGGTCATCTTTAAAACTGGATGGTGCAATGTACTAGGTGAGGATTGGAGTCATACGCACATATACACATATTGACATACACACGCGTGCATACGTAGGTACCTCTGATTCTGGAAGAATCAGCAAAACCGTAACTTAGCATAGATTCCTAGCTCATGGAGCCTTTACGGCCGTCACCTGAGAGTTTTAATATTTTATAACATAAATACCGATTTGCATCAGAGGCTTAGGATACTATTTCTTGAATCAAACGTTTTAGATTCAATCTTGAAATCACAAACAAACCAAGGCATCCAAGCATATTATGCCAGAGCGAAAAGTAAAAAAAAAAATAAAAAAAAAATAGAAATGTTGAGTCAAGAATGAGTAATCTTCGAATAACATGTATTTCACGACTAAATTCTAGAATTGGTTTCGTATGGATATAAGAGACACAACTCCATTGGTAGTTATACGCCATTCTTCTATAGTTATTTCCCTTACACATAATACTAAGATAAATAAACTACAGTGTTTCTTCTCAGTACCTAATCAAATTGTTTCGCATCATACATTATTCTATTGGGTTTAGGGGCAAACAGGGATACATGCTGTATGAGAGGAAAAAAATGAAAGTATGATGACATGCTTACTGCGTAGGAGATATAAGAGACAAAACTCGATCGGTAGTTATACGCCATTTCTCTTAAAGGGAGATGCTTAATATTAAAAAGCTAGATCAATAATGCGTTTGAATGACGAGAGAAACTTTATGCTAGAACAAAATAATTATTCAGCAGATTCATTCATAGTCAATCCTAGCTTTCCGAAATCATTGGGAGCCGCAGGTACACCAATTAATGCGTTGAAAAAATAATTTATTTGAAAAAAAAAACAACTAATCAACCAAGCATGCATATAATAACAAAAAATATGTACGCCTTTAAAAATCAACAACATTTCTTCCAAGTAAATCAAGACAGCTAATCGATCGCCTACCGTAGGAAAATGTGATTTAGAACAAGCCTTACTCCAGGCAGCAGTCTAGAAATAAAATTATGTTTTATTTCAGGGGGAAATGATTCTTGACATTACAATCAAAGGCTTTTTTGCAACAGTGTGTGAAACTCGCCAAAAAAATCAAATGAGCCCTCAGGACCAGTAACCTGAAAAAAAAAACTACTGGTGCTGTCTAGAACCAACTGGTCTTAAAAATGTAGTCAATTATTCAATAGTAAATTCAGGCATACATGAATAACAATCCTTAGTAAGGTTATTTATATAATGAAACATGGGTCATAAAGAAAAACAAAATATATTTATATCATATGTCCAATTTAATATATTTTCTTAGAATTAAGCATAATAATAGCTTGGCCACTATTTGATGACCAGGCACATGATGCTTACCATCCAGCTGATCTAGATCCATACATAGTGCATCTAAAGACTGGTATTATAATCTAACAATTGATGACCAGTCTAAATTTTATTAAACTGAACATAACATGGCCACTATTTGATGACCAGTCATATGATGCTTACCATCCAGCTGATCTAGATCCATACATAGTGCATCTAAAGACTGGTATTATAATCTAACAATTGATGACCAGTCTAAATTTTATTAAACTGAACATAACATGGCCACTATTTGATGACCAGTCATATGATGCTTACCATCCAGCTGATACAGATCCATACATAGTGCATCTAAAGACTGGTATTATAATCTAACAATTGATGACCAGTCTAAATTTTATTAAACTGAACATAACATGGCCACTATTTGCTGACCAGGCACATGATGCTTACCATCCAGCTGATCTAGATCCATACATAGTGCATCTAAAGACTGGTATTATAATCTAACAATGATGACCAGTCTAAATTTTATTAAACTGAACATAACATGGCCACTATTTGATGACCAGTCATATGATGCTTACCATCCAGCTGATACAGATCCATACATAGTGCATCTAATGACTGGTATTATAATCTAACAATTGATGACCAGTCTTAATTATAGTCTATGTCTAAATTATAGTATATGTCTAAATTGATGACCAGTCAAAATTATAGCCTGAATCAAGATTATCATGCATCCAGCTGATACAGATCCATACATAGCGCATCTAAAGGCTGGTATCATAATCTAACAATTGATGACCAATCTAAATTACAGTCTGAATCAGGATTATCATGCATCCAGCTGATACAGATCCATACATAGCGCATCTAAAGGCTGGTATCATAATCTAACAATTGATGACCAGTCTAAATTTTATTAAACCGAGCATAACATGGCCACTATTTGCTGACCAGGCACATGATGCTTACCATCCAGCTGATCTAGATCCATACATAGTGCATCTAAAGACTGGTATTATAATCTAACAATTGATGACCAGTCTAAATTTTATTAAACCGAGCATAACATGGCCACTATTTGCTGACCAGGCACATGATGCTTACCATCCAGCTGATCTAGATCCATACATAGTGCATCTAAAGACTGGTATTATAATCTAACAATTGATGACCAGTCTAAATTTTATTAAACTGAACATAACATGGCCACTATTTGCTGACCAGGCACATGATGCTTACCATCCAGCTGATCTAGATCCATACATAGTGCATCTAAAGACTGGTATTATAATCTAACAATTGATGACCAGTCTAAATTTTATTAAACTGAACATAACATGGCCACTATTTGCTGACCAGGCACATGATGCTTACCATCCAGCTGATCTAGATCCATACATAGTGCATCTAAAGACTGGTATTATAATCTAACAATTGATGACCAGTCTAAATTTTATTAAACTGAACATAACATGGCCACTATTTGCTGACCAGGCACATGATGCTTACCATCCAGCTGATCTAGATCCATACATAGTGCATCTAAAGACTGGTATTATAATCTAACAATTGATGACCAGTCTAAATTTTATTAAACTGAACATAACATGGCCACTATTTGCTGACCAGGCACATGATGCTTACCATCCAGCTGATCTAGATCCATACATAGTGCATCTAAAGACTGGTATTATAATCTAACAATTGATGACCAATCTAAATTTTATTAAACTGAACATAACATGGCCACTATTTGATGACCAGTCATATGATGCTTACCATCCAGCTGATACAGATCCATACATAGTGCATCTAATGACTGGTATTATAATCTAACAATTGATGACCAGTCTTAATTATAGTCTATGTCTAAATTATAGTATATGTCTAAATTGATGACCAGTCAAAATTATAGCCTGAATCAAGATTATCATGCATCCAGCTGATACAGATCCATACATAGCGCATCTAAAGGCTGGTATCATAATCTAACAATTGATGACCAATCTAAATTACAGTCTGAATCAGGATTATCATGCATCCAGCTGATACAGATCCATACATAGCGCATCTAAAGGCTGGTATCATAATCTAACAATTGATGACCAGTCTAAATTTTATTAAACTGAACATAACATGGCCACTATTTGATGACCAGTCATATGATGCTTACCATCCAGCTGATCTAGATCCATACATAGTGCATCTAAAGACTGGTATTATAATCTAACAATTGATGACAAGTCTTAATTATAGTCTATGTCTAAATTATAGTATATGTCTAAATTGATGACCAGTCAAAATTATAGTCTGAATCAAGATTATCATGCATCCAGCTGATACAGATCCATACATAGCGCATTTAAAGGCTGGTATCATAATCTAATAATTGATGACCAATCTAAATTACAGTCTGAATCAGGATTATCATGCATCCAGCTGATACAGATCCATACATAGCACATCTAAAAGCTGGTATCATAATCTAACAATTGATGACCAGTCTTAATTATAGTCCATGTCTAAATTATAGTATATGTCTAAATTGATGACCAGTCTAAATTACAGTCTGAATCGGGATTATCATGCATCCAACTGATCCAGATCCATACATGGTGCATCTAAAAACTGGTATCATAATCTAACAATTGATGACAAGTCTTAATTATAGTCTATGTCTAAATTATAGTATATGTCTAAATTGATGACCAGTCTAAATTACAGTCTGAATCGGGATTATCATGCATCCAGCTGATACAGATCCATACATAGCACATCTAAAAGCTGGTATCATAATCTAACAATTGATGACCAGTCTAAGTTACAGTCTGAATCAGGATTATCATGCATCCAGCTGATACAGATCCATACATAGCACATCTAAAAACTGGTATCATAATCTAACATTTGATGACCAGTCTAAATTATAGTCTGAATCAGGATTCGCATGCATCTATTTGATAAAGATCCATACATAACACATCTAAAGGCTGGGTATCATAATCTAACAATTGATGACAAGTCTTAATTATAGTCTATGTCTAAATTAAAGTATATGTCTAAATTGGTGACCAGTCTAATTTATAGTCTATGTCTAAATTATAGTCTGAATCAGGATTCTCATGCATCCAGCTGATACAGATCCATACATAGCGCATCTAAAAGCTGGGTATCATAATCTAACAATTGATGAAAAGTCTTATATATAGTCTGAATAAGACCCGAGTTTCTCATGCATCCAGCTTATCCAGATCTATCCATAACACATCTAAAGGCTGGGTTTTGTAATCTAATAATTGACGACCAGTCTGAATTATAGTCTGACTAAGAATGAGGATCCTCATGCATCAAGATGATTCAGATTTGTGTATAACACATCTAAAGGCTGGGTAATGTAATTTAACAATTGACGATCAGTCTGAATCATAGTCTGAATAAGAATCAGGATTCATTCTCATGCATCCAGTTGATCCAGATATATTTCTAACTCATCTAAAGGCTGGGTCATGATCTAACAGTTGACGACCAGTCTGAATTACAGTCTGAATAAGAATCGGGATTCTCATTCAATGACAAGTCATCTATGACAGTATCAGAATTAGACACAACCCCAAAAATGAGGACATGGTATCCAACGCACAGTTGTTCATGACATTAGATCTGCGGAAAGATGAGAGTTGCTGCAAAGGACAGCTGGAACCGGATCATCAAATTCACCCACATCATCATAATGAAGCTGACATTTAGTTCAGCATTGTGAATAATATCCGTGTCTGCAGGTCTGTGAATTTTCATATCTCATATCTGCGTCATAGTATGTAGGTATATATATATATATATATATATATATATATATATATATATATATATATATATATATATATATATATATATATATATATATATATTCAGAGGGCCTCTGTTTCAACAAATTTTCTACATTTCTACTTAGAGTACGTATATGATATAATCCGTCTAATGAGTAAGACCATATTTGTTTACCTGTGTTTCGTGATCGCTACCGTATTTGCTTAGTCCTGTATATGTGGTATATTTAATTTTTATTGTGTGCTTGACCTTTGTGAGTAAATAATTATAGAGGTTTGGCCTACGTACCTAATCTCACATTATTTTTTGTCAAAACTGTTTACTGATGTTTGATTTCAAGGTTAGAGAAGACTGTAATTTTTCATAAGCTAGTTAAGTTTTCTAGAAAATATGATTACATCATAGGTCAGATAACAGTAAATGTATCAGGATGAGGTAAGCAATTATTTATTCATATATTAAGATCAGTCGGCGTAATGATTTTAATTGTGTTCAGATATTATTTGAAAGGACTTAAAACTATTAAATTTAATTAATAAGTGATCCTTAAATGTTTTAAACTAAAGCAGTAGTTTTTGATTATTGTAACTTCATTAGAAAGACAATTTGGTTTGCATTATTTCGATACGTCACGACTCTTGGTATACTATTACATCAACACATTCAAGAACATTCTATCTTTTGAACCTGTGATAAAACACTGACAATTACTTGGGAATTAATTCACAATACTGTACATTCCTCCTAAATTTAACTTTTGAACTTTGAGAAATACATGAATTTTTTAATTTTAATATATTTGTTCATTCTTCTATTTAGTATAAGACAATAGAGTCGTAATACATATTAAACACATGTATCATATATAAATTCTTCTGAAACAATAGGACCAATATCACTGATCACATATATATAGACCACTCTTTTTCAGGTTATATTAAACTACATTTAGATGTAGTGTTGCTCTATATATTTATATAAAAAATGATATTTTAATTATTCGTGCGCAAAACAAATTCGGCAACTTTACATCATGAAAGACTCGCGTGAAAATTTACTGATATTGACTAATATCTGCTGAGTTAAACGAACTATAAGAGTATTATCACGCATCCGGTTTCAATAAAATGCATTCCAATCGAATTCGTCATTTTTGTTTGATAGTGTCGTATTTCTTCTGGATAATTCTATTTTTCCTTTGCTGTGTTTGATTTTTTTAGCTACTGGTGGCGTACATGCGCATCCAAAAATCTCAAGATGTTCACGTTGATGACCGGAAGTAGTAAGGAATCATCAGACATCGAGTAAGAGAATAACAGTCTTATTCGGTGTTCCAAGTACTTGGTCAAAGCAGATTAAATGCGAGATACTCAACCTCTCCTATCACCTCAGAGAGAGAGAGAGAGAGAGAGAGAGAGAGAGAGAGAGAGAGAGAGAGAGAGGGGGGGACAGTATTTATATACAAATTTAATATCGCATACACCTGGCTAATATAAAATTCTGCTGTCATCCTAGCCGTTATTGATATATTCTACTTGGCTAGAACCCCTGTGTCCAGTGCTATGGGTGGATAGCTCTACGTCCTAGCCGACTATTGGTATTTCATTGGCTACATACTGTGCATTGACTATGGGAGGTAGACATGCATCACATCAATTTCAAGAACAACACAAACCAGGAACACCTAGTTCACAAATATATCCGTCTCTCTAATTATTGCTCAGTGATAGCTCAAATACTCACAATATTCGAAACTGCCCCCTGCCACCTAGATTCACGTGTAGTCATCAGAAATAATTCAACATTATATTTTTCACTTGCTTTTTATAATTGTTTTTAATATCATGAATAAGATCAAATTTGTAGATTAAATTTATCCGATATGCATTAAACTCCAACTGGCCAGACGGACTGTCTGCTCATTTTTTTTCTTCTTCAGCCTACAGTGTAAATTGGCATCTGACCGGCGGGCCGGCGGCAATTTCGCATACTGCTTACTGGCCTTAACACCTAACCCAGATATATAAAGCACAGTAAGTAGTTTGAGTATATATATATATATATATATATATATATATATATATATATATATATATATATATATATAAATATATATATAATATATATATATATAATATATATATATATATATATATACATATATATATATATATATATATATATATATATATATATATATATATATATAAATATAAATATATATATATATAAATATATATATATACATATATATATATACATATATATATATATATATATATATATATATATATATATATATATATATATATATGTGTGTGTGTGTGTGTATGTGTGTGTGTGTGTGATATTTCATTTTATGGGATTTAGATTTTTAGCGTAGCTTTAACAATTTTAGTAACATCGCTATGATGTATGCAGCGTGGCAGTCTATAGTGATGTTTAGCAATGTGGCATCATACCACAGACATGTAACATAATTTCCCATCGAGTCACATGATCCTGATACCAGGCCGAACAGTCCTTTATTTAATGCTAAGCGCCAAGCGAGGTTGCTGCTGGTATTATATTTATAAGTCTTTGGTATAACCTCCCGCACCCGAGGCGGACGCTGTAACAACTTCGGCCACTGAAGCGGTCCAATAAGAAATTAGAGGTTTCGGATTGTCATTTTTGACATATTCGGTGGTTTGGGGCCGAAAAGTTCTATTATTATTTCCGTAAGTGTTCAAAGCTCAATTGTTAAAGAACAGTTATAAACAATTTGCCGCCAGAGCCAATGAAATGGACATTGTTTTATAATACACAATCACAGCGTTTTGCAAGATCTAATAATATTAAATCTGTAAACTTCGATTTCGTCGGTAGGGTGATTTGTAATCAAGATACTGAAAATAAGTTCTTGCGTCTGAATTGATGTCAAATTCAATTTTGTTGGCAACAAAGAAATTTAGCTATATTTGAACTTAAATTTTAAGCCCATGTACGTGTAATAGAAATGGTCCTCCCTGACCAGCTACTGGTATTAGGTGGACCGTGTACATCAGCTATTGGTGGAAAGTGTGCACCAGCTATTGGTAGATAGTGTGCATCAGCTATTGTGGACGGTGTGCATCAGCTATTCGTGGACTGTGTGCGTTAGCTATTGGTGGACCGTGTGCATAAGCTATTGGTAGATAGCGTGCATCAGCTACTGGTGGACCATGTGCATCATCTATTGATGGACTGTGTGTATGAGCTATTGGTGGACCGTGTGCATTAGCTATTGTTGGACTGTGTGCATCAGCTATTGGTAGATAGTGTCCATCAGCTACTAGTGGACCATGTGCATCATCTATTGGTGGACTGTGTGCATTAGCTATTCGTGGACTGTGTGCATCAGCTATTGATGGACCGTGTGCATCAGCCATTGGTGGACTGTGTGAATCAGCTATTGGTGGACGTGTGCATCAGCCATTGGTGGACTGTGTGAATCAGTTATTGGTGGACCATGTGCATCATCTATTGGTGGACTGTGTGCATAAGCTGTTGAAAGACTGTGTGCATCATCTATTGTTGGACCGTGTGCATTAGCTATTGGTGGACTGTGTGAATCAGCTATTGGTGGACAGTATGCATCAGCCATTGATGGACTGTGTGCATCAGCTATTGGTGGACAGTCTGCATCAGCCATTGATGGACTGTGTGCATCAGCTATTGGTGGACAGTGTGCGTCAGCCATTGACGGACTGTGTGCATCAGCTATTGGTGGACAGTGTGCACCAGCTACTAGTGGACCATGTGCATCATCTGTTGGTGGACTGAATGCATTAGCTATTGGTGGACAGTGTGCATCAGCTATTGATGGAGAGTGTGCATCAGCCATTGATGGACTGTGTGCATCAGCTATTGGTGGAAAGTGTGCATCAGCTACTAGTGGACCAAGTGCATCATCTATTGGTGGACTGAATGCATTAGCTATTGGTGGACAGTGTGCATCAGCTATTGGTGGACAGTGTGCATCAGCTATTGGTGGACAGTGTGCATCAGCTATTGATGGACAGTGTGCATCAGCTATTGGTGGACAGTGTGCATCATCTATTGGTGGACTGAATGCATTAGCTATTGGTGGACAGTGTGCATCAGCTATTGGTGGACAGTGTGCATCAGCTATTGGTGGACTGTGTGCATCAGCTATTGGTGGACAGTGTGCATCAGCCATTGATGGACTGTGTGCATCAGCTATTGGTGGACAGTGTGCATCAGCTATCGGTGGACAGTGTATATCAGCTATTGGTGGACAGTGTGCATCAGCTATTGGTGGACTGTGTGCATAAGCTATTGGTAGATAGTGTGCATCAGCTACTAGTGGACCATGTGCATCAGCTATTGGTGGACTGTGTGCATCAGCTATTGGTGGACAGTGTGCATCAGCTATTGATGGACTGTGTTTATCAGCCATTGATGGACTGTGTGTATGAGCTATTGGTGGCCCGTGTGCATTAGCTATTGGTGGACTGAATGCATTAGCTATTGATGGACTGTGTGCATCAGCCATTGATGGACTGTGTGCATCAGCTATTGGTGGACAGTGTGCATCAGCTATTGGTGGACTGAATGCATTAGCTATTGATGGGCTGTGTGCATCAGCTATATTGCGTTGTCTCTCATGATCTTTAAACCATATCATTATTTTTTTTTCAATTATGTATAATTGTATCTCCTATAACAATGGAAACACACAGCCACACACACAAACACACAGACACGCCCAGAGTGTGTGTGTGTGTGTGTGTGTGAGTGTGAACAGACACAAACATTGGTGGTGGCGCAGTATTCCAACCTTTGAGGCTTATTAACTCTTAGTCAGGGACAAACAAGTTACATGATCAAAACATTTAACATAAAATTAAGAAATAAAACATTATTCCCCTTTTGAATGATGAGAAATCTACAACACAATTGAGGTATATAGTTTAATAAGATGAATTACTGTGGCAAACTAGTCGTCTTGAGTGATAGTACAAAAATCAGCAAGGTGTTAGTAGAAAGTGTAGAATCTCCTGCATTTAAAAGCGTTTCCATTGTAAAGATTTTAACCATCAAAATGAAAAGACAAACCCTCTCCAAATTAAACCCCTGCTAACAATGAAATTATTACAGTCCAAATGCGTATGAAATTAGTTGAGTGAAGTTTAGAATATTGTGCTACACCGTTCTAAACGACGGTGTATCCATTCCGTTGCAAAGTTGCCAAATACCATCCCGCTGAGATGGAACCTCATTTAACACTTCTCACTCTCGTAAATTTGAAGATTGTTTAGACTAAACAAAAACCAAATCATTGAAATGCAATTAACCGGTTTTATGTTCAGAGGTAGTGCACAGTACATTACGCGTGCTTTTGTTAGGAATTTGGAGTATTCAGTGATTTTCTACACTTATATAAATCATAATAACAATGGGCAAAATGTATTTATACTGAAATTCATAAATTCTTTTATTTTGTGAAGTATCCTTTAAATTTTCTTAGATTCAAGATGGTGCCCTTCCGATTGTTTTCTTTGTCTCTTTCTTTCTGTCTGTCTATCTGTCTGTCTGTCTCTCTTTCTCTCTCTCACACACACACACATACACACACACACACACACACACACATATATATATATATATATATATATATATATATATATATATATATATATATATATATATATATATATATATATATATATATGACTCTAGCAAAGAATACTTAATAATATTAACCTATTTTTTTAAATAACGTTGTTTTACAGAATAGAGAATTTTTTTTTGCACCATACGGAGATCCGAGTCTGGAACGTAACAGCACATGTCGCCTTGACTGTACGCATCATCCCTTACATCATGTCGACAATCATGTATATATATATATATATATATATATATATATATATATATATATATATATATATATATATATATATATATCTATATATGTATATCTATATATGCATATATATATATATATATATATATATATATATATATATATATATATATATATATATATAGATATATATATATATATATATATATATATATATATATATATATATATATATATATATATATATATATATATATATAGCATCTGTGACATTTTCGAAATGCTGTGCCGGGTACTAAATTGTGGAGTGTTGCGTGCCAAATTCATACTCGTCTCTTTAATTTAATTATCATTTTTAGTAAATACATTATAACATTACATTGTCTACCGCGTGCCTTTCAAAAGTCTTGTTACCACTGTAGGCACGCATTGCAGGATTAAACTATGTGGAGGCCCCTAGGCATTTGAAAGCTCAGGCAATACTACTCCATCATAAATTTTATCTCCTAATACGTTTTTAATTTTACCAACCAACATTTTTAATAAACCAAGGCATGGGAAAAATAATCTGGTGCCTACTCTACCTAACTGGTAATCCGGTAAATAGCTGCTGACACTTGCTCTATAAGATACACTTTTTGATGTTTTAAATTTATTTAAATACTCTATCAAACATTAAAACTAATGCTTGTGTAATTTTCACAGACAATTTATACGATATAGTATTAAGTTATAGTACATAGAAATGGGTAGGAAAAAGAATGAAAAAGGAAGCAACACATCCCACGAAATTGCATGTTCGAAGACAGAAAGAATATTTCACATATTCGAATTCATTTTTACCAAAAATATAAGTTAGAAGACATAAAGGTGTGCCAAAGATTTTATATAATCGAATTCTTTATACCAAAATATAAGTTAGAAGACAAAAATATAAATCTAGGATTTTAAATATTCAAATTGATTGCAACAAAATTTGTTAGAAAACAGAAAGATATATAAAACATTTCATTGCACCTTAATATATATTAGAAGACAGAAAGATAGAAAGATATGTCGACGATTTCACATTCTCGAATTCATTTTACCAAAATATAAGTTAGAAGACAGAATAACATGTAGAAGATTTCATACATTCGAATTCATTTTACCAAACATGAAATGTGGATGGTAGATTAATAAATTTTGTAAATAAAAACATTCAAAACAGTATATATATATATATATATATATATATATATATATATATATATATATATATATATATATATATATATATAATCATATGTGCACATATTTCATAGATATATCTTGAATAGTTACTGAGTTATGTCTGCACCATATGTGATGAACAAAATAATTCCAACTTTAAAATATTGAAACTTTGAATAGAAAAAGAAAAACCGATATCGATAATTTAATATGTATAATTACATATATACCAATCACGGGTTATGGACGAAAGGTGAAGTCAATCATGTATCGAGTCGGTCGTCAAATGGAATTCCATTGACGTCATTGATACTCTGAATATAATAATAAAATATCAAGCAAGCACAAACAAAACTAATGATCATAAATTGTGTGTCCATCCATTCCTGATAAGAAACCTGGAAATGTCAACTATGCAATTTACATTGCTTGATGTTTTACAATAAAAACGCTTTCACGGTAGGAATGTGCAATTTTAATCAAGATCAAGGATAATTTGCATTTCATGTCTAGTTATAATTTGAATTTCATATCCATCCATACGCGAAACTTAATTTTGTTCCTCGTTATGTTCCTTGCATTAAAGTCTTTTACCCACGGGTATAACATTCTAATCATTTTAGAATTTTTAAAAATATATTGTGGAAAATGGTTTACGCAAATCTATTTTTGGGACAGCAATTATATCAATCGAAAAGGACGTATTTCTGACGTCATATAAGAGAAATAAAAGTATCTGAATAGTAGCAACTGTTTACTGTGATGACGCAAGCGTTTCGATTATTAGATCAAACCACTGCATGGAGAACTAGAGGCTTTGAAAATAGCTAACCTTAATTAGAACATACGCCTTCAAAACTATATCAATTGATAGGAAATCACATCAGGTTGAGTACTACTACTTAATTTTGACCTCTTGTAGGTGTGTGTGTGTGTGTGTGTGTGTGTGTGTGTGTGTGTGTGTGTGTGTGTGAGTGTGACAAGGATTTTTAACATAACTTTAACAATTCTCCAGTCATATCGCTACGATGTCTGCAGTGTGGCAGTTTATAGTGATGTCAAGCACTGGCGCATCATGCCGCAGATATGTAGTATCATGTCCCCGTCCAGTCACATTATTTTGACACCACGCCAACCAGTCCTAACACTAACCTCTTAATGCTGAGCTCCAAGTGAGGCAGTTGCTAGTTCAATTTTTATAAGTCTTTGGTATGACTCGACCGGAGTATCAACCTGCGAGTTCCAGCATCCGAAGCGGACACTATAACCACTTAGGTTTCCGGAGTGGTCTTTTGCTTTAGGGGAATTTCCTCAAGCTTTAGTAAAACGTTCTTGTGCATCATGAATACATTGTCACAATTTGTGTTAGATTTCGTCCTTTTTTGCGGGTCTTGTCTGTGTAAATTTAACTGTGCATTCATTTTGTTGCATGGCTTTTAAAGCATGCTAATACATTCTGAGTAACCTGAAATATATTTGTACTGGTGGTTTATTGCATTTTAAAATTGTGGGTTTGGGTATTCAAAATGTCTCTCTTGCTGTCTGCAAAAGTGTCAAATGTTTAAAATTATACAAAGATGAGAAACAGCGTCGATCAAATACGTCGTTTTATCAGATAACATTCGTTTGTACCAAAAAATACAAGAGCATTATAACTTCGTTCGTGAAGCAGTTATGTTCTGTTTAAAACAAAAATAACCACGACAACGCTAAATCACTTAAATTTGTTACATCAACGAGAACTCTGCATTTCATTGATTTTCAATGACGTCTAAAATAGCTTCTGTTAATAATAAATGTTGTATCGTTGGTATCAATTAATTGCATCTCTTGCTGTTGTATTATAAAAAGGTTTGAAATAAATATTGTTTAAATAAACAATAATATAAGAATCACTCTTCGCTGAGCATAAAAAGCATAACGAAAGCTTGACTGCGTTCACGAGATTTAAAACCAATAAATTGTTGAACCATCAGTGGCTTGCAATGCATGGAAGATATCATGCATGTATGCCGTATAAACTACTGCTTTGGGAATTTATAATATATGGTATAGTGATGTTAGGTATTGAAAGTGTACCTTGAATCATTCAACAAATCGATTCGAAATGTTCCTCTTGTCTAAAATATAAATTGAGAAAACACGAGTCCTTCTATTGAATGAGCATTAATCACTCGATTCATAATAGCTTCAAGAAGCTCGTAGAATCTGTCGTTTAAATGTTTTCATTGGAATGGTTCAATTAGGATGGTGTAAAGATTTTATTGCCAAGTTGATGCTCCCATTTACCAAGAGAAATTAAGAACCGAAGGTGCAACCTTTCTTGTGGTAATTGGGCTCCATGGAAACTATTGCATTAGAATCGGCTTTTAAAGATCTCCTGTCAGTGCGATTAAGCTTAAAGGGTCTTTATTTGTAAAGTCATAAATCCAGCTTTTTATAGAAAGAATACATCTACTAAAAGACTCGTATTGATTATAGCCTGTCTTTATTTATGTGATCATCTGCTTCTGTGTGGTTCGACAAATAATGAAGCTATAAATAGCCTTTAGGAAAGAATCTAAATGTTCGATAAGCACTTTTAATTAATATGAAAGCAAAGTTTATGAAATGTTTTAATCGTGGGTAACTTAACATTGAATATACATGACTTCCAGTATAAATGATATCATATTTGGAACCAAAATGGTCAGTCTGTATATAAGTATGAAATATTACACTTCATACAATAAAATTCAGGAATTAAATAAAAAAACAAACACAGATCCATAATATTGGTCCAAATTGACTGCATTCCTTTGTTTCTTATAGTCTTTATATCCTAACAGAGTAAATATAATAGGCAAGAAGGATGCAAAAACGAATTAAATAAAAAATGAAAAAAATTCAAAGTGCTTTAAATAAAGTAATTTAAAAATTGTATGCATCTTTCGTCAATGTAAATTCTTTGTAGAATATCCTTCATTTCAGCACCCAATGTAAGCTGGAAGAAAGACTAGAACCGAAGTTAATTATGTCCTTAGATATGTTTAAACATCGTATAGATTCAATATATAACGTTAACTAAAATATCAGTGCATCACAAAATTTTTTATAAGTGCAGTTGCATTAGTTAATTAATTGGGGGGGATTTATTACATTGGTCAGAACAAAACCATGTGATCAGACCCAGATGCGGTTATTTCTATATAAACTGTACGGAAAACTACTTTATATAAATTTCTTTTGAATCCCGTGCATAGTAACGGAGGGCGTTATTTGTTGTGTGATTCGGCAACTGACAGTTGATATCACGATAAACTCATTACCCACCCACCCACCCCAAAAAACAACGTTAATTAGTAGGAAATATTTGTCTTTAAAAATGATGCAATTCTGTTTTCGCATGTAACAAAACCCCATAAACTCACACAGTTGAAAACCTTTTATACATTAAGGATTAAACACCAAATAAATATTTATTGTTATATCTATAATAAAGCACGGAATTCGTGTATCTCCCACACTTATTCCGCTTGTACATTCTTTTTGATGTGAAATATGAATAAATCTTCGTTAGAATATGTTTTGCTGATCAAAATATTTGACTGTTTTTATTGTTGTTTGTTTTAGTTAGTTTTGTTATAATCACCCTTTTATAGTGTTACAATAGGATACAGTTTACCCTTGTTTAGTGCTATAATACGGGTACTATTTATCATTGTCTAGTGAGGACAATACGGATACTTTTAACCATTGCCTAGTGACGACAAAACGCGTACTGTTTACCGTAGCCAAGTGAAGACAATAATAGTACTGTTTACTCTTGTTTAGTGAGGACAATACTGGTACTATTTATAATTATCTATTGAGGATAATACGGGTACTTTTGACCATTGTCTAGTGAGGACAATGCGCGTTCTGTTTACCGTAGTTAAGTGAAGACAAAAATAGTACTGTTTACTCTTGATTAGTGAGGACAATACGGGTACTGTTGAGGCATACTACCTATTTAGTTGGGAAAAGCTAATAAGGGCCATTAAAAGTCACTAAACGCCATAATTTATATAATAGGTTACTAGTAAAAAAATCACTAATAAGCACTACTAGTTACTAATTAAGAGTTACTGATAGGAACAAAAGGTTATTAGCCAATATACAATAAACTTAGTTACAAAAGATTCAGCTTAGTAATTTGAATCAATACAAGTATATCAGTATCACTTGTCGAAGATTCAAAATAGATCTCTGCGGCTGAGACGATTAAGATCAATTGTGTAAAATTTATTAAATTTACTTCTATAAGTGTATTGAATAACACAGCATACTAATCTAACAAAGACAAGGTAGATAGGTGGTATATACAATATATATAAAAAAGCAATTTGATGAGATCAATAAAAATTAAAAATTCCCCCCAAAAATAAAAGGTCAATGTAAACATAGGAGAAAGTATAAATTATTGAACTAAACTTAACTTTAAACAATAAATTCGCAAAATATAAATATTTACAACCTTTTCTAAATACGACAAGAAAGTTGAATAAATTCAAACATGAATAAGTTACAAAAAATGTGCAAAAAATAAAATGTGTATCTACAATGGATTTTTATCCGAATACCAATGGCAATTTGTAGCACAAAAATACAATGCATGGCTAGTGTGTGGAAAAAAAAGAGATGAATACCATATGATAAGTAAATCTGAGGCAACGTTTGGCACTAATACTGAATAACGATACATGAAGATGTTTTTATGTTCTTTATTTACAAAAAGCTAGTGTTTTAAATCTATATCTAGTTCAGTATTCGTCAGATATGAAACAAGCCATTTCGAGAATAACTTCTTTAAATTGACGAAGAACTATATTCTGAAAACAAATGTAGAATTCCATGAACGCTAGAGCAGTTAAAATAACTACTACAAATTCTAAAAAGAGATTATATTTATTATGAGCATAGTAATATATGGAGATTTGAATTTAGTAATGTTGACCAGATAGGAATAATTCTTGGTAAATCAGTATTCAACCAACTGACACAAAAAGAAGGTAAAAGCATATGTGATTATATAATAAACCAGTATAGAGCCAACTGACACAATAAGAAGGTAAAATCATATATAATTACATAATAAACCAGTATACAGCCAACTGACACAATAAGAAGGTAAAATCATATATAATTACATAATAAACCAGTATACAGCCAACTGACACAATTGAAAGGTAAAAACATATATGATTATATAATGCGGATGATTACGATCAATTCAGATTCATTGTGTATCTATGTCGAAAGTGAGAACGTTTACAATAGTTTACAAATATCAAAAACTTTGTAATACTTGCGTCTATCTAAAGGACAACGTGTTTGGTATCCAAGACAAGCTACAATAACTAAACCTGTATGCAGCCAGACAGTGGACATTAAAATAGCGTCAATAATGACATAAAATGGTGAGAGTAGTGAATGCATAGCCTGTAAAGCGCACAAGGGTTATCTATGGCTTGAAATCCCATCCTTGAGCAACCAAATTTTGCTAAAACAATTGTTGAGATAAAAGTCAGTGAGATGGATAGTAAATTTATATCTCTGAAATAGATACACATATTTTATTACTCTTTCAAGCAATAGTAAATAAATGACACTACACAAAATTTAAATCTATAATGAAGACCGCTGAATTCATAACAGTTCGGATTGGCACCTACCTAAAACCATATCGTTCGTGGTCTGCCAAACTTCGTTCCATTAATATATACGTAAAACATTGCCCAAACGTTAAACCAAAAACAATTGAGCCTGACAATAATAATAATAATAATAATTATAATAATAATAATAATAATAATAATAATAATAATAATAATAATAATAATAATAATAATAATAATAATAATAATAATAATAATAATAATAATAATAATAATAATAATAATAATAATAATAATAATAATAATAATAATAATAATAATAATAATGTATAGAAAACAACGCATGGAGAAAATCAAATCAGTATTCAACAAACATAAAACGGAATTTTATATGTTACATATTTATTCGTTTTGAATACCGATTTTCAGCTAATCATTAAAAATACATATGTGCTAATTCTTTAATTCATAACTGATGGACTTTTTGCTCATTTACGAAGTATAGAATGTGAGATTGCTGCTTTATAGATTGCATGTGCCGTCAAATATGAGAATATCTGACTCACCATATGTTATGGCTTGGTATAATAATAATGGATTTAAGTAGCAATTAGAGCATAGTGGTTGATGTCCCTGGGCGAGGCACTATACTACAAAGGCCTAGGCACTAAATAATGTATTTGTGGTGCTGTGCCGTAAACCAAACCACAAAAATGAAATGCAAGTATTGTTCTTCACTGGTTGGCAAGAAACCAGGGAAAAAAAACATAGAAAATATAAATCACTCTGGTTTTCGCTCAGTTAACATAGCTGTATAAATAGAACAACACGTTTCTGTCACAGTGGTTATTGACCACAATGAGTGTGCATTTAAATGGAAACCCTTTAGATATAATACCGATGCATTATTTTTGTGAGTGGCTGAATGGTCCAATGCGCTCGACTTTACATATCACTAACATCTCACCTCTGTTAGCGTGTGTTCGAGTTTCGGTTCAAGCCAGAAACTTGCCAGCACCTTCCCGTGGTCACTAATTCATCTTGGAGTCTTTCGAGGGTTCTTCAACCTATGTAGTGGTTGCCATGTATAAGCCTATCTTTGGGATGAAAATGGCGTTAAAACAAAAATACCAAACCAATTACCACTGCATTATGTTTCTTATAAATGGGGTTACAAACAACACATGTAGTTAAATGTTCATTTCAACAGCATGCATGTGGAAACGGTACTAATAGGTCATAATATGTCCTATAAAAAGAGAGTAGAAATATTGACAATATCATGCAGGACAGTGCACAATCTTTTAGGGCCTGTAATGTGATGTGATATTTATTTCAGTCATATCACTACGATGTCTACAGTGTGGCAGTTTATTGTGCTGTTTAGCACCGGGGCATCATGCTGAAGACATGTAGCATGATGTCCCACCCTTTCACATTATCCTGACGCCAGGCCAAACAGCCCAAACACTAACCTCTTAATGCGAGGCAAATGTCAGCACAATTTTTTTAAAAAAAGTTTTTGGTATGACTTGGCCAGGGTTCGAACCTGCGACATCCTGCATCTGAGGCGGACGCTCTAACCACTAGTCCATCGGAGCGCCTTTCAGGACTTAACGATTTAGATAATTTATCGGTCTATTCAAGTACCGGTATTGACAAATTTGCTCTGTTCAAGTGCTGGGTAGGTATACTCTTTCAAAGCCTATTCATGTACCAGTCTAAACAAATTTACTTTTTTAAATCATATTAATGCAACGGTTAAGACAAAGTTTACTCTTTTGAAGTCTTTCAAAGTATAATGATGGACAAGTTTATTCTTTTCAAGTCTATTCAGGTGAATGCTTGGACAAATTTAATCTTGCAAAGTCTGCATAAGTAAGGATCTGGACAAATTTACTTCATTTAATGTCTATTCAAGTATCAAAATGGACGAAATCTCCTCTTTCGATGTCTATTCAAGCGCACTCCTGGACTGGTTTACTCTTTCGAAGTCTATTCAAGCGCACTCCTGGACTTGTTTACTCTTTCGAAGTCTATTCAAGTGCACTCCTGGACTTGTTTACTCTTTCGAATTCTATTAAAGTACCGGTACATACAAGTTTAGTGTTAAGAAGTCTATTCAGGTACATGCCGTGACAAGCTTGCTCCTTGGAAGCCTATTCAAAGTGCATGCCGCGGCAAATTTACCCTTTGGAAGTAAAATCATTTTTATTGGTTTATTGATTAATTTATGTACTGATTTGTTTTGAATAAAAACGAATGACTGAATAATCCTGCTTGTTTTCATCTAGCTACTCACACAAAATGTGGAGAGGTTCTTACCTATACAACCGCGTGCATAAAATTTCAGATATAACATAATGTTCTCCTCCTTTGTTAAACGTCCTCTACGATTTATTTTTAATTTAACAATTTCTATTTGAAACATATGCGACAAAAATCATATCTGTATCTACGTTAACTTCATTAAAGTGAATTTAAAAAAAAATAAATAATGATGTTTAAAAGTCGTTTATCTTCAGTTCAACCATGAAAACATTCTTATAACTGGACATTAAATGGAGAAATGTAATTTTTCAAAACAAGCTTAAAGCCTTCCATAAATGACTTCACGCACATGGGGATGGGTCAATCATTTGTAACGATATGTGATGAAGGGAAGGGGGTGTTTAAGAAACATGACGTTACATCAAAATACGCAACTTTAAATGAAAGTTCCGCTTAATTTTCATTTTTAATTTTTAGATTGCTTACAATTTATTTAATGACGTTTTAAGTAGCCCGACGCGTGCCGTGCAAGAGTTCAAATTAAAATGGACTCGTCTTAGAACTACCAACATAGTGGCTTATTCCAAATAGCAATCTTCCGTTTTCGGTCCGCTGGTGTCGAGAAAGCGAGGTTGAAATAATCTTTTTCGAGGAGAGAGGAGGAGGGCAGAGCTTTGTGACGTCATATTTGAGGGTTCTGACTTTTTATGACAACGTGTGATAGGGAGAGGGAGTAAACAATCGGCCAAAATTGCGGGACATAATTTATGGATGGCCACCTTAGTTTCCTAACCCGGGCAATTCGAGAATAACTTCTGCAAGGACATTTGAGTAATTGTCCTGTGCTTGATTGAATTTAAATCGATTTTCGACACAAAAGAATTTTTTTTTAAAAGCAGACATTTAAACAAGCATTAATTCTTCAAATATTTTCATTCTATACATCGTGTCTCAAAGGATACATTAATAAAGAAGCAGATTTAGTAAATTGAATAAAGCAATATAGAAAAGGAACGTGAGTCACTTCCAGGAATAGAATATCAATATGATTTTCACAGACGTATAGATCACTTATTGCTACACAGTTTACATCGGGCGGTATTGCAAATAATAAAATATTTTGATAATAGACGGCGCAAATCCATTCTAACTTTCAATAGATATTAATCGTAACCCTTCAGCAGACAGTCAAACGTAGGCTCGGGCAGAACAACAATTTTTTTTTATTTATAAAAGAATTTTTTGGGAACAAGAATTAAAAGAGGCTCGGGTGTTTCTTACCCCAGGGCCCGTGATTGCTCTATACGGCCCTGAATGGACGAGTACGATCATAATGTTTAGTGACATTCCTAGAAAATCACATTTCCCATGTCAAACACCAAAATGGAGTATAAAAATGCTGTAACTCCTTTGGCTTATAATTGTAAAAGATGCACTAACAAATGTAAGGACTTCAGGAGGAATCGATGAGATATAATAAAACAAATTAGAGCCTCTAATATGTAGTCTAGCCTCTAGTCTAGATCCGTCCCATTCTGAATCGTATTACATCTTTGGTATTGGAAAAAGACACCTTTCATAGTAACAGTTTATCTCTAAATGATTAAATCTCTTAAATCCTTAAACATTTCAAATCACTCCGTTCTGCTTTCTACGCAACACTATTATGAAATATTTATGTGAAGGCTAGAATAATGTTATTTTCGGAACAATATTTGAGCCAGTCATGCGTTTGGAAATTTTATGTGATATTTGTTCATAAAAGACCACATGGTTCAGCCAAATTTTAAATAATTATATACTGCTTAGCAGATGTTCTGTTTACATTAATATGCTGGAATTCCAACATATTTACTAGCTGCAGTTTTTATGGTAAAAATTTCTGCGTGGATTGTTTTGTCTTAGGTTGTAAAATTGTATTTTTTAAATTTTGACAGAATTCATTTTATGACTTCAGTCATGCAACCTTTTATTTCAATAATTTTAGTTATTCAACTTTGTGATTTCCGTCTAAACACGTACACTATTCCAGCCCGGCATTACTTCAGACGTAATCAAAAACTGCTAGCGGCATGGTCATTTTCACTAATTGATCTTCAAATGCAGATTTCACAACAACTAGCTGATAACTTTTTTCTACTTTTTAAATTTATTTTTTGAAATTCATTTATTGCCTTTTCAAAATGTGGTACTGCATTGCCTGGCAAAATTCGCTTTCTCAGATTTAAAGACAACGAATTTGATTAGTTCACGCTATTGTGTCGTGCTCATGTAACATTTTGAACAGATGCGTGCCGGCATGTCATGCACGATTTCCACAGTTACAAGCTGTAAAGAAATTTCCGTCTCAATATAAGAGTAACACAGAGATATTCCAACATTCTTTCCTGTGTGCATGAATTAGATTCAGACAACTTCATCTTGCAATTGTCACTCTGTCAGGAATACGTAATATCTGTGATGCGCAACTTAAATACGTACACATACAGTTTCAATATTAAATATATATCAAAACCCAACAGGTACAGACCTCCTAGGATGTGCGAGCCGAAGGCAGCAAGCGATGAGCAGGGAACCCAAGCAAAGAAATAGCATTGAGAAGTGCAGGGTCCAAGGCGGTTGCCACGTTCTCCTTGCCCTAGGTCCAGGCCCGCCTGGTAACACACACACACACACACACACACACACACACACACACACACACACACACACACATATATATTATTATTATATTATATATATATAATTGTTCCCATCATTCATCATTAGAGATAGTCTATGTCCACGTCTGGATTGAACTGATAAAAGACCTCATCCAGTACCGAATTAAAGATGAAATTCTACTTTATTCGAAGACAGACAAAACAAGCACGCTAAATCAGTCTGCGAAAGAACTAATATACCTTATTACATCGACTCGTCATCAATAATTGTAGAATGTGCTGTAATGGATACGTTATCGAGCTTGCACATTCTCAATCATGTGTTGGCGCTCACCAGTTATTATATACTTCTGTGACAGTGACGTATAAAAAGTGAAGTTATTTGTATTTGCAACATTCATAATGAAGAGAATGTTGGAATACCTCTATGCTAATATGATTATGTTGTGCCTGAGATTTCTTTGGATATTATATCTTTAGACGTTATACCTTTGGAAACTCTACATAATCTAAGCACACAGTGCACCGGAATGGTTGCTCTCATGAGCTTGAACAATTAATCTGAATGAGTGAAAAATACACAAGTCTTAACAACTATTCAAAAAGGGAAAATATATTTTCCATAAAGAAGGCGATACCCAGAGATGTTTTAAGATGTTTGGAGGCCCTAGGCACAACTCTAATCTTAACAGTAACCGGAATTGCGGTCATTCTCTCAGTCTCAGATATAGAGTATTGCATTGCATTTCCATGTGCATGCGTGTCATTTCGTTAAATGTATTAATATAGTACTAAACTGCTAACACAAGTGACACCGTAATTTTGTTTTTGGAGCAGCCGCCTCCCCCCTTCCGCGCTGCACGGGGCCCAAGGCACGTGTCTCGCGTGCCTATGCCTTAAAACAGCGCTGGCAATACCAGTTTTCGAATGTGCAATGAATGAGTTATAAAATATCTGAAAAGTAAACACAAAGTATTTTTGCAATTTACCTCTAAAGTTAAAATGACCAAGCAAAGCTAGCAGTTCTTTTTAGAGGTACACAACTGAAGTGAGCCGGAGCTGTATACTATAGAACCTGAATCATACCCATCAATCATACACCAGTCTAATGGGGATTTAAAGTTATTTTAACAACTTATAATACATACATTGTATTCTCATATAGTCGTTATAACCAGTAAGGAAACCCGATGAAATCTTTTCTTTAAATTTTTACCATTTGCAAATACGGAAATAAAGAGAGCCACCTGTGTTGATCTTGTCAAAGTTTTGTCCGTGTCATCTAAAAACAATGGAACTAGAGATTTATTCATTACTCTCGTCTGATTGCCTATAATAATTTAGAATACTCTCATTTAATGTAATCGGTTGAGTTATATATATATATATATATATATATATATATATATATATATATATATATATATATATATATATATATATATATATATATATATATATATATATAATACTGGCCGCCATGTAAAGTTAAGCCCAACAACAACAACACACATTCGATAGCTGCCTTAAGAAGACTACATGAGAAGCGTACACATTCATTATGACAAGAAGAGCTGATAGGAACATTGTGTTGGCATTTTAAAAAAATTTATTTCCTACATGTGCATATATTTTATAAACGTTTTGGAGATTTTATGGAGACAAGTCTTCAGAAATTGAAATTATTCGAATGTATTTGTTATTACGTTTTCACAAAGCATGCTGTTAATTTTAGTGTTCTACATCTCTTTAGCAGTTTACAATATCCAGCCAGGTATGAGTGTAAATAAAAACAATTAATCAGCAACTTTGGCTCAAATAAGTAATACGTGTCTTTTATAAATGAATGACGCCGATAAACTTCGCACTGTAATAAACGTTGTTTCTTACTATTCACTTCTTTAGCTTAACGGTTGTGTAATGCTCAACAAGACTGTGGACTTCTCCAACTTAACGCCTGTGTAATGCTCAGCAAGACAATTGACTCTAACTTAACAGAATGGACTTATCTAACTTAACGCCTGTTTAATGCTCAACAAGACTGTGGACTTCTCCAACTTAACGCCTGTGTAATGCTCAGCAAGACAATTGACTCTAACTTAACAGAATGGACTTATCTAACTTAACGCCTGTGTAATGCTCAACAAGACTGTGGACTTCTCCAACTTAACGCCTGTGTAATGCTCAGCAAGA